>PVJA010004068.1:7237-89480 GCA_004027025.1 Myocastor coypus | reverse complement strand
TTTTATGGCTGGCTCAGCCTGCCCTGAGGGCAGGGCTGGTGCAGCATGTGGTGCCGGGGATTGAACCACGGTCCCTGCAGCTGCCCAAGCTTTCCTAAGCAGGCGCTTTAGACCACCGAGCCATCCTGCTGGGCCTATATTTTTTTTTAAGTAAAAACAAACCATTTATTTTTATATTTCTCAGAGAATACATTGTAATAAGAGTAGAGACAAAAGATTAGTCATAGTCTTCCTTAAAATATTTGGAAACAGGAAAATTAAAATTACATAAAGGGTTATTCAATCTACTTTTTGAAAATTCCATCTATAGTATCCTACTCTTTGTGGAAACAAGGGGACGCAGGAACACAAACATATTTGTATCTTGTCACTTCTGTGTAACAAACAGTGGAAACCAAGCCATAACACACATGCACACCCCAAGCTCACTGCGGGGAGACAGAGGAAAACATTTGCCAGAGTCGAGATCTGTCTGAATGTACACCAGAAGGCAGTGACAAAAGAACCATTGAAGGTGTCTTCAACCTAGAAAATGCCATTCTCACAAGGATTTAGGGTAGCGATTCTGGAATTCCTTGGGAGTATTCTGGGAGTGCACAGTGAGTACGTATACTGCCGATCAACTGCAGGGAAAGGGGCCAGTGACGAGGGAGAACAAGCCTGTGTGCGTGCTGGAACTGTCGGCACAGCTTTCAGTCCGGACGCAAGACTGCACAGAAACCCACAAGGGCGCGTCGGGGTGCATGAGGTGCGCACCTGCTTCCTGGCTCTGTTTGCTAAGAGGTGTGGGAAGTAACCTGGGTCTCCAATAAAAGGAATCATTGATCCTTGGAGAAACGGCTGATGCCAGGGTTGGGGGAGGGAAATTATAAGATGAGCTTTAAGCATTCTGCGGTGCCAGAAGGTAGAGCCAGGTATGGTGGTCATATGATATATTCAGAAGCTGAGGTAGGAGAATCATAAGTTCAAGCCCAATATGGGCAATTTAGCGAGAACTTATGTCAAAATAAAAATTAAAGGGCCAGGATGTATGTCTCTGTGAAAAGCCCTGGATTCTGACCCCAATACTACAAAAGAAGAAAAAGGAAAAATGTAACAAAGTAGAAACCAACAACAAATCTCATCCCCCATTCAACAGGGACATGTTGAAAGAACATGCCAGGAATCACTAATGGTCAAATCTTAGATAATTTGGATACATAAAGTTTATTTTAAAATTATTATTATTATTTTTTTTGCGGGACTGGCGATTGAACTCAGGACCCTGTGTTTGCCAGGCAAGCGCTTGTTCCTGGCTATCTGGCTGGCCCTCTTAGACTTGGGAGGGAGAAAAAAGTAATAAAAATGAACTTACAGAGGCAAATAAACATCCATAGATGCATAATGATACTGAAGATATATATAAGGGAGAAGTGACAGCTCTTCCTTATAGTAGAATTCCAGTTAATAAATATAGAGGGGAAAAATAGAAATAGAAAATTACTATCAGTCAAATTTCACAATACTTATTGTACACAAAAATCATTTATGGATGCTAGAATGGGTGTATGAAGATATACATGGTACAGACCAAGGCATCCACACTGTCTCCTGGTACTACTCTCCCAAATGAGAGACTTAGTAATCACAAAGGAAATACAAGTGACTTTTTTTTTTTTTTTTTTTTGTCTTTTTGAGACAGGGTCTGGCTGTGCAGTTCAGGCTGGCCTTTAGCTCACTTTTGTAGACCAGGCTGGTCTTTTTTTTGTCTTTTTGAGACAGGCTCTCTCTATGAAGTTCAGGCTGGCCTTGAGCTCATTTTTGGAGCCCAGGCTGGTCTCGAACTCACACCGATCCTCCTGCCTCACCCTCCCAAGTGCTGGGATTACAGGCGTGTGCCACCACACCTGGCTTCGATAGTAACTTTATTAAAGAGAAACAAGGCAGTTTCTACCTTAACCAAATGATCTAAGTTGGCAGCCCTAGTAATGAGAAATCAACATCATGGACCTCCTGCTGATGAACTGAAGTGGAGATGATATATATGGTATTTTCCAAAAATGTACAACCTCATTCTAATAATTTAAAACACAGAACAGATCTACAATGGGGGATATCCTACAAAATGTTGAGTTGCCTTCAAAATTCTCAGAGTCATGAAAGACTAAAATAAAGACAGTAGAGGGGAATAAAGGGACAGGAGAGCACACAGGCAATGCCAGCACTTGGTGCGATTGAGGTGAAGTCCTGCCTTGACAATCCAATGAGATTTTGTCTCAGTATGAAGAGGGGCAGGGGTGGAGATGTAGCTTGATGTGGAGGTCTTGGCTTCAGGTCCTGGGCTCAGGTAGCTAGTGGTAAATATACAGGTAGGTAGATGGATAAACCAACAGACAGGATAACTAAATGCAATGCTAGATCCTACATCTGGTTTTGACCAGAAAAGAACACTAGTGTGGTAACTGATAAAATTCAAATAAGGCCACGGAACAGTTAATAGTATTGCACCAATGTTAATTTCCTGATTTTGATATATGTCCTGTGGCTCGTGGTAAGATCTTAACATTACAGGAAGCTGGGTGAAGCATACAAAGGAACTTTCTGTAACAGTTTTGCAACTTTTCTTTAAGTCTAAGAATTGTTTCAAAATAAAAATTTAAAAATATGACTGCTATTGAAAATATTACCCCAAATAAGACTTAATTTAGCCAATACAAAGTCTATTTCTATATTGGTATTGTTTGCAATTGGAAAAGGTTTTTCCTTTTATTTTTAAATTATTATTATTATTAATTATTAATTATTATTATTTTGTCTTTTTGAGACAGGGTCTCGCTATGCAATTCAGGCTGGCCTTGAACTCACTTTTGTAGCCCAGGCTGGTCTCGAACTTGCACCAGTTCTCCTGCCTCAGCCTCCTGAGTGCTGGGATTACAGGCAAGCACCACCACGCCCGGCTAATCCAGGCTGGTCTTAAACTTGCACTGATCCTCCTGCCTTAGCCTCCCAAGTGCTGGGATTATAGGTATGTGCCACCATGCCTGGCTTAAGGTTTTTCCTTTTAGTTAACATAGTTTAAAAACAACTTACTAAACTGGAAAGTTTTTATAAGAAAAAATTTGTATAGATGTGTAAATTTTTATAATCGAACTTAAAATATATGACGTAGACAAGTTTTTAAAGTGCCTATTAATACAGTACAGATAGCTTTCAATCATTCCTATAACTTTTATAGTAATTTAGAATCTTACCATGGTTAGGGCACAGCCCTGCCTCACCACCTAAGAAGGATGCAAATACTGAAGCCAGGCCAGCGCCCCTCTCTTGACCCCAGGCTTCGGTCTATTTCTCCCACGTATATTTAAGTTCCTCTTCATTTAACTTAAAACTTGTTATGAATAACAATGATCTAAACATGTCATCATTACAGTTAAAATATTTATAACAGTCTCTAGTAAAACATATAAAACAAGTACTAAATTTGAAGTAACTTGTTTGACCTGTGGGGATGAAATGAAATATAGATCCAAAACAGTACACACAATTTAAAAGCAGGAGATTTAGGGGACCGGCAGGATGGCTCAGTGGTCTAAAGCGCCTGCTTAGGAAAGCTTGGGAGGCTGCAGGGACCGTGGTTCGATCCCCGGCACTACATGCTGCGCCAGCCCTACCCTTGGGGCAGGCTGAGCCGGCCATAAAAATAAATAAACAAACAAAAGTTCTGAAACAAGAAAAAAATAAAAATAAAAATAAAAACAGGAAATTTACACATTCTAGTTATATCTTAGGGCTGGGGAGATAGCTCCGTGGCACAAGTGCCTGCCTGGCAAGTGTAAGGTTGTGAGTTCAAACCCTGGTCCCACAAAAAAAAAAAAAAAAAAAAAAAAAAAAAAAAAAAAAAAAAAAAAAAATAATAATATATAGTTATGTCTTAAGTGAATCTTTAAACTGGTCTTTTGTAATAGTTAATGCTTTTATTTCATGATTTAGGGCTTTTTTTTTTTTTTTGAGTCAGGGTCTTGCTGTGTTATCAAAACTGGTTTCAAATTTCTGAGCACAGTGATCTTCCTGCTTCAGGCTCCTAAATAGCTGGGACTATGGGTGTGCACAGTCATGCTTGGCTTTAATTTTGTTTTCTCTAAATGGAAATATTTCTTTGTTTCTTTACAACTTCCTTTTTGAAGGATTTCAGCTTTAATTAATGGTATGTTTTGACATTTATAATGTAAAAAGTCTTTACTATGCACAAATATGTCAGCAGTGCAGCTGAAACCAAAAAAGGTGAAAAGAGATTTGGGTCCTCGGGCACTCACTGTATAGGAGGACAGACGGGCAGTGCTGATTGAAGTATGAAATGAAAAGCAGGACAGCAAGAAGAAGAGCTAGCAGTCGCCTCAGCTCTCAGGTGTCCTCACTCTCAGGGAGCAAAGGAAGAAATGCAGTTGCACCAGGTTGCTCAATAGTTAGCAGCAGAGGACTTGAACCCAGCCAGGTCTTCCGATTTAGGATAGAGTCAGTTTTGATCTATAGGATTATTGTTTTATATCATATGACAGCCAAGGAGATGGGTTTGAGTCTTGAAGGGGACTTCATTCTATGACTATTTAGTAACTTTGTGAACTCAGACAATCTCTGTGACACCTCCACATGCACTCTCCTCACCCGGGGAGCTCACTGTGAGAAATAAAAGAATAAATACATAAGGCAACATTAGCTTAGTTTTTGGCACCTTTAGGGGTCCACACTGAAAATTCTTTAATGGCTGTGATTGTTTTTATTTAGTTTTGAGTTTGTAGAAGGTGGCAGGGTACCTAGTATGCATATATCAAATTAATATTTACTAAATGAAATCATTAAATAAATGTTGAATCTAAAACTGTTCTTTTTTTTTTTTTTTTTGGCGGTATGAGGGATTGAACTCAGGATCTTGCGCTTACCAGGCAAGCACTTAGTGAGCTATCTCCCTGGCCCAAACTGTTCTCGCAATATATTTAGTATGTTTATTTTTATTATCAGATTTAAAAAAAAAAACTTTCCCTTTCGTCCACATAAGTAGAGCTCAACTTTTGAGGGCCAGCTCCCTCTCACAGTCACACTTACTATCTACTGTGGCTCCTTCGTTTGGGTTGGAATATCCCTCTCCTTTCCGCTTAATTCTGCGTATGATGCCTCCATCTTCAAATAAATCCTCTCCTTTGAAATCAAGGAGCTCAATCTACAAAGGAAAAAGAGATTTAACCAGGAAAAGATCAAATGAAATCCATTTAACATATGTAAAGGCAAAAGCAACTAGTTTGCCTTTTACAAGTCTTTTTTAAAAATCTGTGCATTGTAGTTATTAGAGAAGTAGAGAAAAGGAACACTGTGCTTTTCAATACTTGGAAAGAGCTCTGTGTAATGATAATGTCTAGGACTACATCCTGTGGGGCTGCAGTGCAAAGACAGACAGGAAATACTAGGAAAACAGCCTCGTGGGCAAAGAGCCAGAGTGAGAAGGTACTGGCACAGAACTATTTTGTCTGACTCCAAGGCCACCACTTTTCCACCCCAGACTTACGAAGTTCCCTTCTTAAAATGTGAGGATAAATCCTAAAGATCTGACCTATTACTGACTAAAGGTGTATTTTGCCTCATTAGAATAGTTTTTCCAAAAATGGGTGATGAATTCAACACAGGACAAATCCCATGTCACCACCTATTTCTTCTAAGGAAGGAAGAAAACCTATGACACTTTATAAACATTTATAAGCCTTAAAAATACCTTACAGCTTGGTGTAGGCACATTCAACATTTATTTCCACCACTTCCATCCTATTAATTTTGAGTATGCCATATTTACGCTGCTGACTAGAGCTTTCCTTTTTAATCCAGTGTCTTTTGTTTATTTGGCTCTGCCCTCTCTGCCAGGCACACACTCCTAGAAACACATGAGCACACACTCTTGGGTTTGTGGGAAACAATTCAGAAGGCTGAGCTCCAAAGTAAGTATGCCGGATGTGAGGCCCGATAGGACGCGTTGCTCCAGTTCCCATGCAGCCTACATGCGGCAGATGTGGATGTGAAACAATGCACACTTGCCTCAAAAAAGAGCGTTGCATTTGCAGGAATTTTAGGGAGGCTGCCGGCTGAGCCATATGCATATTCAGGCTTGCAGAGCAAATGGCACAGCTCCCCTTTCTTCATGGTAGCCACTCCGATGTCCCATGCCTTGATAACCTGGCCTACAACAAAGGAAAAGGTATAGGCCATATTTAAAGACATTTGACTTTCATAAAACCAAAGTTCAAACAAGCTTCCAACTTTTCATACTATGTACTCAACTGGAAATTATGGGTTACAAGATGATGGAACTCAGTAAAAGCTATATGCAAAGAAATAAATGATGATTTTTTGGAAGGCTATCAGAGACAATTCCCTGCTGAGCAAGATGAAAGTAATTATCAACTCTTAAGCTATGCAAAGATTAAATCTTTGAAAAATAGTGGTAACATAATCCACAAGAAGTGGCTGTTGGAATTGTTGCTCAATTTCTTTCTTTTTTTTTTGCTCATTTCAACCATAATAATGCATACTTTAAAAAATTATTTTAGTTATGTTATGTTATGTTATGTTATGTTATGTTATAGCTAGCTCAACCTGCCTTGAGAATGCGGCTGGCGCAGCATGTGGTGCCAGGGATCCAACTGCAGTCCCTGCGGTTGCCTAAGCTTACCTAAGCAGGCGGTTTGGATTGGTGAGCTATCTTGCCAGCCCAATAATGCATTTTTTTTTTTTTTTTGTCTTTTTGAGATGGTCTCACTGCAGTTCAGGCTGGCCTTGAGCTCACTTTTGTAGCCCAGGCTGGTCTCGAACTTACACTGATCCTCCTGCGTCAGCCTCCCAAGTGCTGGGATTACAGGCGTGTGCCACCATGCCCAGCCAAATCTTGGTTCTTTTTTTTTTTTTTTTTGCAGTACAGGCAAACACTTATTTTACTGAGCTATCTTCCTGGCCCAATAATGCATACTTTTTAAGGCAGAGATGGAACACAAACACAGAAGATGGAGTTTTATTATTTCTTTATTATTTTTTATTTTTGGTGGGACCTTTCACTCGCCAAGCAGTCACTTGTGCCAAGGAGCTATCTTCCTGGCCCCCAAGATGGAGTTTTTTAAAATGAAAGAAAATGGAGTTTTTCCTAAGGAAGTTTATTATTTAGTTGGGCAGGGAACAAATATCAAAAAACAAGAAACAACCATAAAAGTACATTGTATAAAAGGGTCCATGAAACATGTTCCAAAAATTTAGAATCAGAAAAATATTTCTACAAACAAAAAGATTGTGGTTCTGTGTCAATTTTGTCAAGTCACGAGAATTACAGAATTTTCGTTTTTTTCTTTTTGCCAATTTCTGGACTTGAAGTCACTGCTCAATAACAGGAACATATTGAGCTACATAGTTATGATCTCCATATTTATAGCTCGTTCTTGTCCTGTGCATTCTTAACTGCACCTTACTATAGCAGCTATAAAATCTTCTGGAACAACAACAAAAAAATCTAGGCAATTTAAAAGAATAAAATAATACTTGAGGTACTATGTTACTCAAAAAGTAAGCATTCTACCAATGGGGTCAACTAAGCAATGAGGAAATGCATTCTGAAGTGGACTGTGGTCCCAGATTGAAAGCAAGCTGCAGGCAGCACATTGGGACAGGGGACTCAGACACAGCCTATAAGAAAGTCTTACTCAGGACTTAGGCTTAGTCTTTGTTAGCTTTTGAAACTAAGAGTAGCTCCACTTACTTCAGTAAAAAATTTTCCTAATAGATATAAAATATCAAAACAGAAAAGAGAATTATATAAAGTAAAAGGTAAAGCTGGCCTATCCTACTGATTGATTTTTTTGAGACAGAGCCAGACTTTGTAGCTCAGGTGGGCCTTGAATTCACCATTAGGCCAGGCTGGAATTCACAGTGACCATCCTGCCTCAGCCTCTTGAGTCCTGGGATTGCAGACACATGCCACCACATCAAGCCCCATCCTTTTCTTTGAAAAATTCACTGCTATTATTTCTTTTGTGTTCTTCCAGTGTGTGCTGTCACTTTTTCAAAAGCTCAAAAATAAAAAGGTAAGCATACTTATATACTTAATTCTGAACTGCCTTTTCATTAACATTTATCTGGATATTCTTTTTCCATCATTGAAAGAAATACACATATGGGGGCCCAGCAGGATGACTCAGTGGTCTAAAGCGCCTGCTTAGGAAAGCTTAGGCAGCTGCAGGGACTGCGGTTCAATCCCCAGCACCACATGCTGCTCCAGCCCTGCCCTCAGGGCAGGCTGAGCCTGCCATACAAATAAATAAATAAATAAACAAACAAAAAAAGTTCTGAAACAAGAAAAATAAATAAATAAATAACTCTTTTAAAAAAGAAGGAAACACACATATTAGAAGTTATGGGTGTCATAAGGATTACCAGGTAGGGACTTTCTTAGCTGTGTGAACTTACATAAGTTATTTATTTTTTTTATTTGTTTTAGGAAAGAGTGTACAGGGCGTTCAGGGTCTCACTACTAGATCGGACTCGTAGTGATCTGCCTGTGGGAACAGTTCAGGGGCTTTGGAATGAACTCAAAGCCTCCTGTTGAAAGTCTGTTTTCCTATCACTGATCCTCTTCAAACTAACAGAAAATGCTGCCCTCTCTTCCTGCCAGTACACTTCGTTTCTTAGTTGCCCAGGTAATAGTTCCTGTTCCAGTTCTCAGAAATGATTGATCACTGTGATCAGCCGGTCACTATGATGCACATCTATAAACCAGTCCCCAGCTGACAAGCCATTTTGCCTCTGCTTCGTGCTTGCTTATCTCATATAAGCCCTAGAACACCAGCTACCAGGGCCTAATATCAGAAAGAGCCCTGTCAGTGCCCATTGACATAAATAAATCTGCTTCCAAATCCTGGTGTCGTTCCAGGTGTTTTTGCTTGCTGTAGCAAAATATTGCTATGTTTTGGGGTCTGCCTGTGAAAATGGTTCCCTTTAAACATGTAATTCTGATATGTTAAGGCAAATATCTGACTCCTTCAGGAGCTCTGCATACATTTGCTCCAGACATCTGGTCAATGACTGAAAAGCAAAGGTCTGTGCAAAGGACTGCAAACACAAAGCCAGGCCATTCCTTCCTCCAAAGAACATGCAATGAAGTACGGCTGGGGAGGATAAAGATAAATGCTTTGGTTTAGTTTTTCTTTTTAAACAAAACATAGTAAGGACCAAAACAGAGTACAAAACAAGAGGCACAGAGGAGGGTGATTAACTGACACAGTGGTATCTCTGTCAGTCTTAGAAGCTAGAAGCACCAGCCTATCAATTAAACCCAAATGAGTCCCAGGCTAAGTAAGTCATGCCCGTGCCTTTGATTTTCTTCTTTGGAATACTAAAGAACACTAGCAACCCTGAAGGTTCTCTGACACCAAGTTTCAGAAACTGAATGAAACACCAGCGAAGGCCAGACTGATCATTACAAACATGGCTTTTAAAACCACCAACCTTTTCTTCTTGGTAGTGAGGATTGAACTGAGTGAGCTAAGTCCCCAACCCTTTAAAATTTTAATTTTGAGGCAGACTCTCACTAAATTTTGTAGGAAGGGCTTGAATTTGCAGTATTTCTGCCTCAGTCTCTCAGACTGCTGGGATTATAGGCATGCACCACTATGCTCAGCTATAAGTCAACTTTTCCTTCCTTCCTTCCTTCCTTCCTTCCTTCCTTCCTTCCTTCCTTCCTTCCTTCCTTCCTTCCTCTTAAATGTATTTAGTACAGGGTCTTCAAAGTCTCACTACACAGATTGAACTCATAGTGGTCCTCCTGTCTTCAGCTTCCCAAGTGCTATGATTACAGGCGTGTGCCACCACGTCTAGTCTCAATCATTGTCTCACTGTACCCCAGGGGCAAGGCTAACAAGGTCAGCTTTTTTTTTTTTTCTTTTTGTTATAGATTAAACTTTATTTATTTATGCTATGGCTGGCTCAGCCTGCCCTGGGTGTGGGGCTAGCACTGCATGTGGTGACAGGGATTGAACCGCGGTCCCAGTGGTTGCCTAAGCCTGCCTAAGCAGGTGCTTTAGACTGCTGAGTTATCTTGCTGGCCCGAGGTCAACTTTGCTTAATGAGCATTTTAAAGAAATACTACATACTCAGAACACCAGAAAACCATAGACAAGATACTATATTAAAAAAAGAAAGAAAGAAAGAAAGAAAGAAAGAAAGAAAGAAAGAAAGAAAGAAAGAAAAAGGCCAGGCTCAGTAGAATAAGCACTTGCCTGGCAAGTGCAAGGTCCTGAGTTCAATCCCCAGTACCACAAAAAAAAACACAAACAAACAAAAAAAACAAACAAACAAAAAAAAAACTTTGAAAGCCTAGCATCTGGAGAAACTACTGTCACTTTCTTGGTTTGGTTAAATTCTGGTTACATATTAATTTTATATGTATATTCTTTTTTTTTGAGACAGGGTCTTGCTTTACAGTTCAGGCTGGCCTTGACCTCACAGTGTTCCTCCTGCTTTAGCTTCCCAAGTGCTAGGATTATAGGCATGCACCACCACCTGCAGCTTTACATGTACATTCTTAAAATTCGGGTCATATTTGGTTTTGTATACTACTTTTCACTTTTTACATTACGTGAGATTTTTTTCTTGGTAATTCTGAAAACATGACTTTTAGTAACTATATGACTTCCTATTTTGAATATACCATAACTTTATTAATCTCATTAATAAACATTTGTTTCTTTTACTATTATCATACTCTAGAGAAAAACTCCGTATCTAAATCTGTGAATTTCTTTTATAGTAAAAGTCTCTAACCTAACATAATTAGGGATGGTTGACAGGTTAATTTAAATTGGGATATAAGACAGTAATGATAAAGACTACATACATATACCTCATAGACTGTATTTTTTTTCTAGCTTAAAACATAAGAGGCCAATGCTTTGTCTGTGAGTATGGATCTGGTGACATGAGTTCCATGTCATCCTTACTACATCAGCCAAACTCACAATACATTACTTGTAATTTGTAGTACAAGGTGAGTTCCTTTGAAGTACAATAAGACCTAGAAGACACAGGTAAAGCCATTATGCAGTGGCTTCTACACAAATATGTTCTGAAAGACCTGCTTATTTTTATTTATTTATTTATTTATTTATTTTGTGGGACTGGAGTCCAAACTCACGACCTTGCACTTGCCAGGCAGGCACTTGTGCACGGAGCCATCTCCCCAACGCTTAGGCATGCTTATTTTGCTGATGTTATAGGCAACCCTAATTCAACAGCCATTTAGCATTTTATCTGAATAAATCTTTCTAAAACACCCAATTCTCTTTCCATTGATAGTTCATTCTTTTTTACACTCACTTTAGTGTTTTATACGATATCTAATCATATAATTATAAGAATTATATAATGATGAAAAGTACAAGGGATAGAAGTAATTTAAAATGACTCTCAGAGTCTGAAAAGAAAAGCCTCCGGCACCTGGAAACTGTTCGGACACACACAGGGAGGCCTTGATGCTGTCTAAGGCTGCCTGTTGCTTGCAGTGAGGCCCTATTATTCTTCCTCCTCATGCAACATTAACCCCAGACCAGGTCACTTGGATACTATGGCAGAACTGAGACAAAATACTTCCAAAATTTTGACTAAAGCTGGACAAAGAGTAAGGTCACTGTGTACCCTACAAAATATCAAACATCCCCCTCTCCTAGCTAATGTGAGAGACTGCTGTTTCTCTACCAGTCACAGCTTTAGCTCAAGCTCTTCTAATCAAACCTCCTCTGAGGAACCCAAACAGTATCATTCTACATCCTAGCAGTGTCTGAACCAGAGCAAAGCTCTGTTTCCATAAAATTCCCCTAAATCACCTCACACAAACAAGGCCATAAGGCAGAACCTTCTAACATGCTTAGCCCTGTTCCCTGGAGAGGGGGGGACACAGCCTACGCAGCTGACAGCACCAATGAGAACTGCACCACAGACCTCAGGATATCTGGCAACAGAGTGCGCTGGTCTGCAGGTGGTGAAGCAGTTGCCACCATACTCCCTTAGCTTATATTCCTGCAAATAGTACTACTGGGCCAGAAACATAATCACTTTTTAAATTCTTATTTGTTTATTCATTTATTTATTTGGTACAGGGTCTGGCTACACAGCTCAGACTCGTAGTGATCCTGTCTCATCCTTCCCAGTGCTGGGATTATAGAAGTGTGCTATCACACCAGGTTTCAGGGCAAGCACAGTGCAACTGGGGCTCCTGGGCCGGCAAAGGTACTGAGGATTGAACCCAGGTCCTTGTGCTCTCCAGGTAGGTGCTTATATCACCGAGCCATCTTCGAGCCCTAAAATTCTTGATATTCAAGAACTTGATTCAAAAATATAGAAAAGTAGTTTATTCCTTCTTTATTCCTTCCTTAATCATAAATAATGCTGGAAAAGGAAATTTTTCTATGCTTGCTGGCCATTTGTTTATCTTTGTTTCTTTTTTTGAGACAGGGTCTTGCTATGTAGTTCAGGCTGGCTCTGAACACACAGTACAGCCCAAACGAGCCTTGAATTCACAGTGATTCTCCTTTCTCAGCCTCCTGAGTGCTGGTATTAAACACAGGTGCACAACTGTGCCTGGCAAATTTGTTTATCTTCTTTGGAGACACTATGTAAGTACATTGTCAATACTTTTTATATCTTGGTTGAGTTTTTGTAAATTGTATATCCCTAGGAATTTATCCATTTTTTTTTTTTTTTTTTGCGTTCTCCAATTTATTGGAGTACTGTACAGGTTTCCAAAGTGGTTACTAATAATCTTCCGGAATTTGGTGTTATCTGTAGTGATCTTATCTTTTTCATTTGTAATTGCATTTATATGGGTCTTTTCGATCCTTTTTT
Source organism: Myocastor coypus (assembly GCA_004027025.1). NCBI lineage: Eukaryota > Metazoa > Chordata > Mammalia > Rodentia > Myocastoridae > Myocastor > Myocastor coypus. The sequence continues at coordinate 76,583 of PVJA010004068.1, read as the reverse complement.
TGGGTAAGATTGGCGGAGGGTTTGCCTGTTTTGTTTATTCTTTTAAAGAATCAACTACTTGACTTACTGATTTTGGGTATTTTGGTCTCAAATAGCTTTGGATTTCGATTGTTCTTGTTTTTCTAGGACTTTGAGAATTATTGTTAGGTTATTTAGCTTGCTATATTTTTTCTTTTTTCCATTACTGAGACAGGGTTCCACTATGTAGTTTATTTTATTTATTTATTTATTTGTCTTTTTGAGACAGGGTCTCACTATGCAGTTCAGGCTGGCCTTGAGCTCACTTTTGTAGCCCAGGCTGGTCTCGAACTTGCACTGATCCTCCTGCCTCAGCCTTCTGAGTGCTGGGATTACAGGCATGTGCCACCATGCCCAGCATCCACTATGTAGTTTAGATTGATCTTTAACTCACTATGTAGTCCAGGCTGGCCTTGAACTCTCAGCAATCTTACTGCCTCAGTCTCATGAGTGTTAAGATTACAGGCATGTACCACCATCCCCAGCTGCTGGTTTTCTGATGTGAGCATTCACAGCTATAAATTTGCCTCTCAGGACTCCTTTCCCTGTGTCCCATAAGTTCTGGTATGTGACAATGGCACTACCATGTGATTCTAGGAAATGTCTGTAATTTTTTCCTTGACTACTTCTGTGATCAATGATTATTCAAGAATGTACTGCTTAATCTCCATGTGTCTGCAAAATTTGTGTTCTTCTGCTATTGATTTCTAGTTTCACTGCACTGTAATCTGATAATATACATAAAAAATTCAATTCTTTTGCATTTACTTAAACATGCCTTATTGGTTAGCACATGGACTACTTCGGAGGATGTTCCATGTGCCACCAGGAGTCTGCATTATGTTGTTGTGGGTAGAACACTAAATAAGGCCCACTTGTTTGAACGTGTGGTTCAACTATATTTCTTCATTGCTATCCTATCTAGCCGATCTGTCCATTTGTCACAGTAGGGTATTGAGGTCTTCCACTATAATTACGCTGATGTTTGGTCTGTTCCTTCATGTCCAAAAGTGTTTTATGAAGTTGGCAAAAAAAAAAAAATGAAGTTGGCTATTCCACTGTCCAAGTGTATATATACTTACACTTGGTAGCTCTTTCTGCAGAATTGTTCCCTTAATCAGTATTTAGTGACCTTTGCCTCTTCTGATCAGTTTTGGGTGGAAGTCCATTTGGTCTGAAAACAGGACAGCTTTTCCTGCTTGTTTTGGGATACTCGCTGCACAGAACATTGTTCTCTACCCTTTGTTTTTAGTCCATGAACTCTTTTTTTTTTTTTTGGATTAAGCGTGCTCTTGTATACAACCTATCACTGCATTTTGTTTGTTTGATCCAACCTACCAATCTGCATCTTCTGATTAGGGTACTGACACCATTCACATTGACAGCTACTATGGAGAGGCACTGATTTGTTCCTGCTATTGCCTTCTTTCCCTGTTGCTGGCTTCTTTGTTTTTCTCCCTTCTGCTTAACTGCTCACCTAATGGTGTATTCATTCTGTTAGTCATTCTGGCAGCATTGGCTTTATCATTTCTTTGTAGGATATTCTTGAGAATTTTCTGTATTGCTGGTTTGGTGGTCATGCATTTCTTAAGATGCTCTTTGTCATGGAAAGACTACTTCTCCATTGATTTTGAAAGATACTTTTACAGGATATATCAGTCTGGGTTGAAAGTTGTTTTCTTTTAAGGCTTCAAACACTTTATTCCAAGCTTTCCTGGTCTTTCAGGTTTGTGGTGAAAAATCTGCTATAATTCTAATATGTTTAGGGCTGGCGAGATGGCTCAGCAGTCTAAAGCGCCTGCTTAGGCAAGCTTAGGCAACTGCAGGGACCACGGTCCAATCGCTGACACCACATGCTGCACCAGCCCCAACCCCAGGGCAGGCTGAGCCGGCCATAAGAAAAAAAAAAAAAAGTTTACCTTTTTAAGTGATTTGTTGTTTTTCTACGACAGCTTTTTTTTTTTTTTTTTTAATGTATTTAGTACAGGGTCTCATTACACAGATCAGACTTGTAGTGATCCTCCTGTTTTCAACCAAGCCCTGGGGTTAGAGAGATATGCCACCATGCCCAGTCTCATTTGTGGTCTCAGTGCACTGCGGGGATGGGGCTGACACAGCATGCTGGAAATTGAACCCAGGTCCTTGTGCCTGCCTAAGCAGGTGCTTTAGTTCATTGAACTCTCTGGCCAGCCCTTCTATGACAGCTTTAAGATGCTGTCCTTGGGGGTCAGGGGCTCAATGGCTCAGCAGCCGCCTAGCAAGCTTGAGGTCCTGAGTTCTAGTACTTGTACTCCCCCCCCCCCACAACAACAAGAAAAAGACTGTCTCTGTGCTGGACTTCTGGGATTTTGACTATGGTGTTTCACGGAGAAGTTGTTTTTGATTTGTGGCTATGTGGGATTCTAGATGCCTTGCTTTCCTATATGTTAAATTATTTACCTATATTTGGAATGTTTTCTGCTATTATTTCTATAGATTTTTTAAAAATTCCCATTTGTACCATCTTCTAATTTTTTTCGCTAATTCTGATTAATCTCAGATTAGTCTTCTTTGCATCATCCAGCAGCTGTTGGATCCATTTTCCATATTCTTCTGTTGTTTTGAAGATATCTTGGAGTATATGGTCACCTGCATCAGCCCCGGTAGTTCTGACCCTGTTCTCACATTGGTTACTTTTAATATTTTTTAATTTCCTAGATTTTTATTCAGAATACTTCCATGCATTTTAGCTTACTGATAAACTGGTCATTTATGTTTTATATTGTTTAGTTTAGCTCAGTTAACTTTTTATTTTTTTTAGAAATTGACAAACTTTGATAACTATTTATTTTGTACTTTAGCCCATAGGAGTAGATTTTATAGTTGTATGACAGAACAAAAATCATAATGAGAGTTTGTATGCAAAGTGTTTTCCTTATTAGTGTGGATTTATCCTGTGTTCCTCTGGCCAGGTACTTAATGTCATGTAGGGGGATGATCTAGTGTCCTGGATTCCTCTGGTCAAGTTAATTGCCCAGCATCTGTAATTATTATTAGCAGTATCAGATATTTTTTCTCTGTATATCTTTACCAGTGGCATTTCTTTTATGAAATTTTTGTTTCTGGTTACTGTCCATTTGTGTACTAGAATGTTAATGTCTCCCTTATTTAGCATTAATTTCATATGAAGGAACAATATGGACAGTTTTTGATATTTGTTTTTTTTTTTTTAAAGAATTATTTATTTATTTATTTATTTATTTATTCTTGTTTCAGAACCTTTGTTTGTTTATTCACTCATTGTTATGGCCGGCTCAGCCCCGCCTGACGGTAGGGCTGGTGCAGCATGTGGTGCCGGGGATCGAACCGCAGTCCCTGAAGTTGCCCAAGCTTTCCCAAGCAGGTGCTTTAGACCACTGAGCCATCCCACCGGGCCCCAGTTTTTGATATTCGATGGGAGTGTTTTTGCCCAGAATCTAGCCACAAGGATTCCACATGCATGTATATTTAAATCCACGAGCTGGGCATGGTGGCTCACGCCTGTAATCCCAGCACTTGGGAGGCTGAGGCAGGAGGATTGGTGCGAGTTCGAGACCACCCTGGGCTACAAAAGTGAGCGCAGGACCAGCCTCAACTGCATAGCGAGACCCTGTCTCAAAAAGACAAAAAAAAAAAATAAAAAAATAAAAAAAAAATAAATAAAAATCCACATATCTTATTTACCCAGGGAACATTTATCACTTGCTATGTTTTAAGCCCTGAAGTTTACACTAATGATGTAACAAGTATCTCATAGCAGTATATAAGACATAATAGGATATCATGGCAGCACAGAGCAGGATTTTTTAGTGATCCCTAGGGTAATAGGAAATGGGAAACTTAAGGTTCTGGGTAAGGATGAAAGAAGACCCAATATCTGTATGTTTTTTTGTTTTTTGGTAGGACCAGGGTTTGAATCATGACCTTGCACTTGCCCAGCAGGCACTTGTGCCACGGAGCTATCTCCCCAGGCCCCTCTGTATGTTTTTCAACTAAAATGGATATCAAGACACTTATTTACACTATTAGGGTATAGTTCAGTGTTGAAATGTAGCAAATGATGGAGAGAATATATTTCTCAGATAAATAAAATATGTAGTTGTAAATATAGATGAATTTGGAATCTTTTATTTTAATATGACATTTTCAAAAACACAATAGTAGTACATTCCCAATAATTGATACAATGCATATCGTTGTCCTCGGAGTAGTTATACAGAGCACAGGGTGTAGACATGATAATTTTTCTTTTTTTCATGTAGAGAAATGTTTATTATTTTGATATAAACATGGGAAGTAAGCCAGACATTTACAAGTAAAGAAATAGTTTTAAAATTCATGATTCATGTATTCAGGTAGCTGTCCAGAGGGTTGTTTTGAGAGGGTTTTGAGTAACATGGGGAAACTACTCTTCATCAAAAGTTGGATACAAAACATAAGATTTAAATCAGTGTACATATTAGGATAATAATCAAAGTTGTATAATACACATGTGCTGAATGAGATAGGCCAGGGAGAGGAGAGAGGACATACAAATCCTGAGCAGTGATAGTGGCAGTGGGTACTCCCAAGTGCCAGCGGTGAAATTTCTTCTTGATAGGACTGTGGTCAATTCTTATCTCTTCTTGACTTCTTTATTTTCTAACTACTTTTTAAAAAAAAAAATTCTTCTTTTGAGTTTTTAAACTAGGGAGACTATATGATATTTACATATATAGGTCTGGTTTATTTCACTAATGAGTATATGTTCTAGATACATCCAATTATATATGAAGTCTTCTAGTTTATTATTCTTGATAGCTGAGTAATATTTAATTGTGTGAAAATACTATATCTTTTTCAACCATTGTTCAGTTGATGGACATCAGCTAGCTTTTTATTAGTGCCTTCAGCAAGTTCACTACTCGTTTTGTTAATTCAATCCATTATTTGTGTGGCTATATCACCTGTACTTTATTCATCTTTTTTGTGTGTATCTTCTCTTTTATTACTCTGTGTAAGTCAGTTATTTCTTTTTTGTTGTTGTTGTTTATTTTTTTGGGTGCCAGGGATTGAACTCAGGACCCTGCGCTTGCCAGGCAGGCGCTAATTCTACCACGCTGTCTCCCCAGTCCAGTTGTTTCATTTTCTTTCTTTTTTTTTTTAAAAAAATTGCTTTTAATAAGAAATTACAATGTGAGAGTTTCAGAACACGTTAGTAATATATTCCCAATAATTGATACAATACATATTGTTGTCCTCATTGTATTTATACAGAGCCCAGGGTGTAGACATGATAAATTTTCTAATGGTTATTAGTACAATAGATTTCTTCCCTTTGATCTAAGAGAAGGTAGTTGTATACATAGTCAAATGGTCCATAACTGTAGTGGGTTACTGACAAAACCAGCAATGTTGAAAGCTGTTGATTAGAGCCTTTTACAGCTCAGCATACTAAACTACCTTTATGTTTTATGTGTCATGTTTAAACTTTTCTGCTGGGTGGCTAAGGGCAAGTTAAAGCAAGGCCTGTATAACAAAATGTGTAGTTTTTGTATCTCTCAAGGTCAGTCAAATCCCCTGAGGATTTACTTTGGAACCACATACAGTGTTTTGTAGAGCTGTTGTAGGTGTCAGTCATCTGGATGAGTCATGGCCATTGCTTGACCAGTTTACTCTCTGTAAAAGCCTGAGAGAATGTTTTCTGTCTAGGTGACTCTCCTTAGGCACACTATATACCTTCAATCCTTTTCCTCTGTGGTCCCTTAATCTCCTTGAACAGAAAATTTGTGAAACCACTGAGTTATAGTATGTTACAGCACAGGTTCTGTTCTGTCCTGAGTCCTCACTGACCTTGACCAAAATATTGGCTATCCTTGTAGCCCTTCTTTTTCTCTAATTTTTGGTCTGTGAACTTACATTCTTAGCCCTCCAGAAGAAAAGCTTAGTGACACTATTACTCTAAATCATAGTTGCTTGATGGGGCCCGGCAGGATGGCTCAGTGGTCTAAAGCACCTGCTTAGGAAAGCTTTAGGCGGTTGCAGGGACTGCAGCTTGATCCCTGGCACCACATGCTGTGCCAGCCCTGCCCTCAGGGCAGGCTGAGCTGGCCATAAAAATAAATAAATAAATAAATAAATAAATAAAAGTTCTGAAACAAGAAATAATAATAATAATAATAATAATAATAATAAAACATAGGTGCTTGAGCTTAATATCATTTTCTTTCTGAATATCAAACATCTTAGACTTAACTTGGAAATGGTATTTTCCATCAGTCATTGATATTCTAATAAATCCATACACAATATGATAAAAACAGTTACACATTTGTACAGAGATATTGAGAAATATAAGCATGTACCAAATTTTAGCTTGTCTATCCTTTGGCATTTTTCCTATTCTCTTACTCTCATTTAATACCCTTTTTTGTTTTCTTGTAAACCAACCAATTATCTGAGAGAGAGTATAACAGTAACTGAAATTACATTGGAAGTAGCACACCTCTAAAAGGCCAAAATGACAGACATTCCAAGCATAGTTTTAGTGTTACATATTGCTATCATCAGTGCCAAAAACCTTTTGAGGTTTCTTAGGACCCTTGTCTAATTTATCCTGTGCATGTAAGTATGTAGTTTTGCTCCTGCTATGTTTCCTCTCTTTTCTGCTTCCAGTCACTTTGCTGTTTAACCCTTAAGTCTTTGATTCCCATTCATCTGTGTTATGTCTCTCCATTTTTATTTCTTTTGAGTTCTTACATTAGGGAGACTATACAATATTTACACATGTAGGTCTGGTTTATTTCACTTATATGTTCAAGGTACCTTCATTATATATGAAGTCTTCTAGTTTATCATTCTTTATAGCTGAGTAATATTCCATTGTATAAAAATACCACATCATTTTCAACCATTCTTCATATGATGGGCATTTTGGTTGTTTCCAAGATTTGGCTATTACGAATTGGGCTGCTATAAACATAGGTGCACAGATATCACTATGATATGATGTTTTCAGTTCTTCTAGGAAAATTCCCAGTAGGGGGATAGCTGGATTGAATGGGATTTCCAGCTTTACTTTTTCAAGGAGCCTCCACACTGCTTTCTATAATGGTTGCAAGTTGTTCCATTTTCTATTTCTTTCCCATCAGTACCCTATGGACAGAGTTGGTGGTTGGGAGTGTTGGGAGGGATTTTATTTTTATTTTCTCTCTATTTTTTTTTCATTCTTCCTTTTTCTCTTTCTTTCCTCCCTGGTCACACTGGCAGATGAGGAACTCAACAGCTCACAGAGTTCTGTGCTGGACGTAGGTAGCAGGGTGGGAGAGGAGCGTCACTCGGCTGGCCTAATGCCAGCGATTTCAGAGCCAACTCCCTCTAAGCCCCAAATATGACCACCCTCACTTGACCTCTCAACATAAGAGAGTGGGGTTCCAGTGTCATTCCTGCCTGTGCTCAAGCTTCTCATGGGGTCACTGTGGTAGAGTGACCCCAGAAACCCTGACATGTTGCTGTTGTGAGTTCGCTCTTAAGCCATTAATCATGCCCAAAATAATTGCTCCTGAGGAAATGCTCTCCCATCTGCTGGGTGGCGCGCTGGGTCACTTCTCCATCTCCACCCAACACACAGGAGGAGTCACTGTGAGAGCAGCACCTCGCGCTGTACATGCCGCATACAGCACCTGTGGCGCTTACAGAGCTGCTGGCCCTCTCAGGCTTAGCTGGTATCACTGGAGACATGTCCCCTGCCCAGCAGCTAGGGTAGCTTTTCAGCTTTTTTTTTTTTTTGCCAGTTTCTTGTACTTTCTGGCTTTCTTGTCAGTCCCACTCCCAGCCCCGGTTTATAGAGGTCTACTTCTTTTATTCTTCATCAAATTGTTGTTTGTCGTGTCTTAATTCAGGTTCCAGGGAAGATATATTTCGCTGCACAGCTTTTTCTGTTGTGCTTTTGGAGACAGGGCTTCCCTACGCAGTTCAGGTTGGCCTTGAACTCACTTTATAGCCCAGGCTGGCCTCAAACTCACAGCAATCCTCCTGCCTCAGCCTCCAAAGTGCTGGGATTATAGGTATGCACCACCACACCTGGCTTTGCTGTCAGTTTTTACTCTGCTATTTTTAACTTAAAATAATAACTTGTATAAGTTCTTCATGTATTGTAGATGTTATCCTTTATCAAGTGCAGGACTTGCAAACATTTTTCTCCCATTCTATAGTATCTTCTTTTATTAGAAGACTTTTAAATTTCTTTATGCTGAATGCCTCTTTGGCTGTTTTTTGTTTGTTTGTTTTTGGGAAGGGTCTACAGGGTGTTCAGGGTCTAACTACAAGATCAGACTCAAAGTAATCCACCTGTTTACAGCCTCCTAAGAGCTGGCATTACAGGTGTGTGCCACCATGTGCAGTCTCAACTGCTGTTTCAGCATGGCCCAGGGGCAAGGCTGGCACAGGAGGCCCAGGGATTGAACCCCCATCCCTTGTGCCTGCTTGCAGGTGCTTTAATCTACTGAGCTATTTGGCTGGTCCTCTTTGGTTGTTTTGGAGGAACATTATTTAGTCCTATAACTGACATACTTTCTACTTTTTCATTTTGTTTGTGAACCACCTAAATATTCTGATGAAAAAAAAAAAATGGACCTTACACCATAATCACAAAGGACAATGTTAGAAAGTATGAATATGTAAATTATATTAAAAGGTAACATTTGTAGGGCCAGGGAGATAGCTCCATGGCACAAGTGCCTGCCTGGCAAGTGCAAGGTTGTGAGTTCGAATCCGGTCCCACACACAAGAAAAGGTAACATTTGTTTTCAAATTACTTGTAAGTTTCTAAAAAGATGAGGTCACAGCTGCCAAAGTATATCTTCCTCACACACAGCATCACCTAGATCATCCTCAAGTGCTCTTGAACTTGTGTTCAAGCTTTCATGTGGCTGTGAAACTTGTCCTGGCAGAGCTGCCTGCTCTTAATGCTGCTGCTGCTTTTCAAAGTAGCATTTTCTTCTATAGCTGTGCACCTAATGCTGCAACATCTTGAGATATATTTATGGAGCCACCCTGCACACTATGCTGAACAGCTCTGCAGGGGTCTGCTTCATCTTCCAAGTCAGCTGCTAACAACTTAGTGCCAGAGAGAGCCCTCTGCAAGTCCTCCTCTTCATCTAACATTCCCAACCCATCTTTTGCTTCTAAGACTTGCTCCACGTCTGTTGTAAGGTCTCTTTGCTCTTTGACTGTGCTGATTCTCCCCCAGCTAGTTTTAGCCAATGCATCTGTTGGCCCTGATCATCTGCCTCCGTCTGAAGTTGGTGAGCTTCACAATCTGGCAGATCGCCCTGTGAAACTGTGCGACAGTCTTGACTAGTCACGCCTCCTCCTGCCGTTCTCATCCTTTCTCCTTCATCCTGCTGATGTGCAACTAAGGATAAGCCCACAGGGCTAAAATATTTTCCTTGCACAGACTGTTCAGGCAACGTTGAGCACAAAGTGACCCTTGCTTCTTGTGGATGATGGACTTCACATTTGTGTCTCTATAGTATCCTCGGATGCACAAAATTATAAATTTTGATATAGTCCAATTTATCTATTTTTAACTTTTGTTGCTTTGTGCTTTTGGTGTCATTGCCCCCAAATTACTACCAAATCCAATGTCATAAAGCTCATTCTCTGTTTTCCTCTAGAATTTTATAGTTTTAGGCCTTTGATCATTTCTGAATAATTTTTGCATATGGTGTGGGATCAAAATGCTTTCTTCATTGGAAGTATTTGTCCTTGACTGCAAGGGTATAACTAAAGAAAATATTTCTTTAAACTTGGCTGTCTACCTGGCTCATCCTTTCGAAGAGGGTTAGAAAAATAAAACATCCAGTTTTCCCAACATTATTTATTGTGTGTTCTTTCTTCATTGAATGGTCTTGGCAACCCTGTTAAAAACTACTGAGTACATCACTTCAAATGTATGTTTGCATTTCAAATATGAACACATTTAAGCCACTATAGCAGGAAAGCTGTATGTTGTACACGAAAAATTATATTTGATATGGAAATAGAAAAATTGGGGGACCGGGGAGATAGCTCCGTGGCACAAGTGCCTGCCTAGCAAGTGCAAGGTCCTGAGTTCAATCCCTGGTTTCCCCGTCCCTCCCCTAAAAAAAAGAAGAAAAGGAAGACAGGAAACTTTTTTTTTTTTAAATTTACTTTTTTCTTGTTTCAGAATCTTTGTTTGTTTATTCACTCATTTTTATGGCTGGCTCAGCCCACCCCGAGTGCAGGGCTGGCGCAGCATGTGGTGCCGGGGATCGAACCGCAGTCCCTGAAGCTGCCCAAGCCTTCCCAAGCAGGGCTTTAGACCACTGAGCCATCCTGCCGGGCCCCTGGAAACTTTTTTTTTAGTACAGGGTCTCATGACACAGATCAGACTTGTAGTGATTCTCCTGTTTTCAGCTTCCCAAGTGCTGGGATTATAGGTGTGTGCCACCACTCCAGTCTCAATTGCCATCTTGGTGTGCCCCATGGGCGGGGCTGGCACGGCAGGCTGGGGATTGAATCTCTGACCTCTGCATCTGCCTAAGCAGGCACTTTAATCTGCTGAGCTATCTGGCCGGCACACGAAGAAAATATTTTATTTTATTTTATTTTTAATTTTTTGAAAAGAATTTCTTATTTTATTTATTTTTTTTTTCTTGTTTCAGAACCTTTATTTGTTTATTCACTCATTTTTATGGCCGGCTCAGACTGCCCCGAGGGCAGGGCTGGTGCAGCATGTGGTGCCAGGGATCGAACTGAGGTCCCTGAAGCCACCCAAGCTTTCCCAAGCAGGCACTTTAGACCACTGAGCTATCCTGCCAGGCCCCAAAGAAAATATTTTAATCCTAAGATTTTGTTAGTCTCTAATAAGCTTTAGATAACTAAAAATGTGTCTGACTCCATCTTGCTTCATTTTTACTGACAGATTTTCAGGGCTCATCACCAATTTCTGATCTCTATTTTATATTTGTATACATTATTTGTACTGTACACATGAAAAATTTCATCACCAATAACAATGGTGTCATCTTTCTTTTTGTAATAAAGCAAATTACTGTTTCTGTGCATTTTTCTCACAAACTTTACTTGGTTTTATTCTAAAATGACCATAAAAGAACTCCTCTCATAAACTTTCCATTCTCTACTCAAGCACTGATCACAAATTATGTTCTTGAGATTTTTTAAAAGTATTCATTAGGGGCTGGGGAGATAGCTCCGAGGCACAAGTGCCTGCGAGGCAAGTGCAAGATCGTGAGTTTGAACCCCGGTCCCGCAAAAAAAAAAAAAAGTATTCATATTTTTGTTACATTCTATTTTGCTGTTTCTCTAATTCTAAAGAATTAATCACAGCATAGTTTTTCTTTATTCATAAATTATAATTTTAAAAACAGGGAAACAAAACAGATAAGGTTATACTGTTTGTGCTGGGACAGGCTTAGGCATCAAACCTGCCAAGTTCAACCACTAGTTGTTTAAAGGTAGAGATCCTGTCTTGATCACTTTCTATTCCTCCAAGAACAGGACTACCATAAGATTCTCAATAAAGGAATGCAGCCCTGAAGAAGTGCCATTTTTAAATGGAGTTAGAGATTTGCTGAGCTCCCCTCATTCTGCCCCCGAAACCAGCTTCTCCTTGGTAAGTACTTAGCAAAGAAAACAGGAAGCATTCTTCCTCAATTATAAAGCACCAGGTAAAATGAAAGAAAGCACTTTTAAAAAAAGTTTCTTAGCTTCCCTCAGTTTATTCATTGTGGCTCAAGCTTTTTTGGAAAATTAGAAAATTAAAATGTTCTAATAGCTTTTTTGGTCTGTTTTGCATTCTCCTAAGTGTCATGTGGGAAAAAGCAAATGTATTAGGATTGTGTATATCTTAATGTAGACATAAGAACCGCAATAGAAATCCCCAGGGAACACATGGCTAAACACACATGCGCCAGAGTGAAGTCAGTCATGGGATTATTCATACTAGTCAATGTGTATTATTAACTCTAAAATATTATGAAGGCTCAAAAGTTCATGAAAAAAATACACTTCAATTGAAAATAAAACTTCAAGAAGTAACTCCACAATATCCAGTGTACAATAACACTAATTTTTCTTGGTCTGGGCTCTATTCAAACCTTAAGATATAGCATTAATTTGAGAGACTACATAGGTTTGGATCCTACCTGTGCCACTTATTGTGTATTTGGGGGCAAATTCCTTTGCCTCTCTCTACTTTGGTCCTCTCATAAATAACAGGAGATGCAGGTGAAACCAAAACAAGTGCGGCTAACTACACTGGGGTACTCAAACCCTAAAGAAATACTGATTAGGTGGGCTTCGTCTAAGGTAAGAACTCTTCCTGAAAGATGGCTCACAAGACAGCAGGAGATGACACCTGCCAAGCAGATACCTGACAGAAATACTCGTCTTGCTGAGTACTACCCAAGAAGAAGATAACTGATCTTTTAAAAATGGGCAAAGGAGGGGCTAGGGAGATAGCTCCATGGCGTAAGTACTTGCCTGGCAAGTGCAAGGTCATGAGTTGTCTTAGTTACTTTTCACTCGTTGTGGGGACAAATATCTAACACTCAAAATGGAGGAAGGAAAGGTTATTAGCTCGCAGTTACTGGAGGTTTCAATCCATATTCGGCTGGCCCAAGGCTGAGTGGAACAGGGCAGAGGGCATCCAGTTCATGGCAGCAGGACAGCAACAAAACGGTGACCAAGGCAACCAACCAATCATAGCAGCAGAGCAACAGCATGAGTCTGTCTCTCTGTCTCTCTTCATATTACATTCAGGCTCTCTGCCTCAGCCAATCCACCTTAGGCTACACCCATAATCCCAAAAGTACTTAGATCATAATCCCATCAGTACTAAAACACATAACTCCAGGCCCTGCAAAAATAAATAAATAAATAAATAAATAAAATGGGCAAAGGATTTAGATATTTCACAAAAGAAAAAATATACAAGCCAGGTGTGGTGGCAAACACTGGGACCCCAGCATTAGGGAGGCTATGGCAAAAGGATTTTGAGTGCAAGGACAGCCTAGATTAGGTAGTAATGGTTTTTTATTGTTGTTGTTGTTTTGTTTTTGTACTGGGGATTGAACTCAGGACCTGGCATTTGCCAGGCAAGCTGTCAAGCTATCTTCCTAGGCCCAGCTCCAAAATAAAGACAGGAAGAAAGAGAATATATAATTATGTACACATCAGCTAGGCACAAGGAGGACCCTCCATATCACTAGTCATCAAGGAAATGTGAACCGAAACCAAAATGGAATACAACTTCATACTTACTTAATGGCTAACATTGAAAAGACCGACAACACTAAGAGTTGGTAAGGAGGTGAAAAACTTATTGATTCCTGGCATAAAATCACACTATCAGTTTGAAAATCAGTGTGGCAGCAAAAACACATCCTTGCTTTATAACCAGCAGGGTACCATGCCTTGCTTCTGTCTTCTTCCTTAGACCCCACAGGCTAATGGCTGGTTACATTACATTAAATAAACAACCACTGATCACAATGCAACAAATAAAATTATGCTGATGTTATAAGCAGAACCCTAATATTTATTTCATCATGGTTTAGTCTCAATATTAGAAGGGAAGTATGAATAAATGAATCTAAAACTATTGGTTTGCTTCTCTTCTCAAATTTAGAGGTAGAATGTTATAGATAAGAATTCTGGGTGGTTTCTCATTGTTGGCAGTATTGGGATTAGAATCTAGGGAGTGCTGAACTACATCCTTTTTAAATTTTGAGACAGAATCTCACTAAGTGGTTCAGGCTGGCCTCAAACTTGAGCTTCTCCTACCTCAACCTTCCTAGCAGTTGGAACTACAGATATGTGCTACTATGTCTGGCTGATGAAAATATTATTATAATAATTTCTAACCTACATTACAAGGAGCACCAAAAACAACTTCAGTGAAGCAGCTACCTCTCAGAGTACAATCCATGCTCACCAGCAGGGTGAGTGGAGGGAGGGAGGCTTTAGTGCTCTTGAATTTATTTATAAGACTAGGAGTAGAAATAATTCTTTTATCTCCAAAATCTCCCTCCTTCATTTTACTAATAACATATTTGCTTGGGGGAGAGGAGACAATACAATTCCTTTTATAGAAGCATATATATATATATATATATATATATATATATATATATATATATAAAGAAATATATATAGGGGCCAGAGAGATAGAATAGTATCCATAAGCTCTTTTTTTAAAAGCTAAAATGATTTGAACCCTGGTCCCGCAAAAAAATAAAATAAAATAAAAGCTAAAATGAGAGGCTGGGGGATAGCTCAGCAGTCTAAGCACCTGCCTGGCAAGCACAAGGACCGGGGTTTGATCTCTGGTACTACAGGCCATGCTGGCCCTGGAACCCCAGGCATGCCATGCTGGTCACTGAAACTGGGCATATTGGCACATACCTGTAATATCAACATTAGGGAGGCTGAGACAAGAGGATCACAATTCTTAACTATGTAGCAAGACCCTGTATCAAATAAATAAATAAATAAATAAATACTAAAATTTGCATATATACAGTAAATAGTTAAGATCTAAACCACTATAAAACAATTCCTACCAGGCATATAAAGCCAGTCAATAATTTTAATACTGTAAACATCAGTAATAAACATCTGAGTGCTATGTGTTAAGTGCAATGCCTAACAATGAATGCTGTGCCTTATCTTTCTTTTTTTATGGCCAGCTCAGCCTGCCCTGGGGGTGGAGCTGGCACAGCATGTGGTGCCAGGGATCAAACCACGGTCCCTGCTGCCACCTAAGCTTTCCTAAACAGGCGCTGCCATCCCACCAGCCCAGATGTGCCTTATCTTACCTGATCTTAACACTATAAATTAATACTTATGTAGTAATATACAATAGGAGCGTACACAATCATTACTTTGGGTGAGGAAAGTAAGAGTTCAAAAGATAGTACAGAAGCCGGGCGTGGTAGCGCACAACTGTAATCCCAGCACTTGGGAGGCTGAGGCAGGAGGACTGGTGCAAGTTCGAGACCAGCCTGGGCTACAAAAGTGAGCTCAGGACCAGCCTCAACTGCATAGCGAGACCCTGTCTCAAAAAGACAAAAAAAAAAAAAAGATAGTACAGAAATATCAATGAGGAGCGGCGCGTCCAGAGGTCCCGGAGATCTGTTTCTTGCTTCAACAGTGTTTGGACAGAACAGACCCGGGGACTCCCTCTTTCATCTTCCACCCACCTTCCAGGTACAGATTTCAGGACCATCTCGCCTATCTCCTTCCAGGACCGGACAACACCGTTCTTTTGTGGATAACTCCTCATTGCTGATCAGCCATGACCTCTCAGATCCGTCAGAATTATTCCACCAAGGTGGAGGCTGCTGTCAACCGCCTGGTGAACCTGCACCTGCAGGCCTCCTACACCTACCTCTCTCTGGGCTACTACTTCGACCGAGATGATGTGGCTCTGGAGGGCGTGGGCCATTTCTTCCGAGAGCTGGCCAAGGAGAAACGCGAGGGTGCCGAGCATCTCCTGAAGATGCAAAACCGGCGCGGCGGCCGTGTGCTCAGAAACCACCTGAAGATGAGTGGGGCAAACCTTGGATGCCATGGAAGCTGCCCTGGCCCTGGAGAAGAACCTGAACCAAGCTCTTCTGGACCTTCATGCCTGGGGCTCTGCCAAGACTGACCCCCATATCTGTGATTTCCTGGAGAACTACTTCCTAAATGAGGAGGTGAAGCCAGGCTGGGCGAGTACCTCTTTGAAAGGCTCACCCTTAAGCACGACTAGGTCACAGTACCTGGCGGTCTCTTTCGGGGCTCCTGCACCCCCTGGCATCAGAGCTTTGGCCTAACCCTCTCCCTCCAGCCACTAGGCAGCTTTCTCACCTTTCTGGAGCCCCCTTCCAAATCTTGGACCAAAAGAAAATAAACCCTTTTGCAGAAAAAAAAAAAAAAATCAATGAGTATGCACTGTGTGTAAGTATACTTCCAATGTGTGCATATACCTTATGTTATTTCTTCAATGTGAGCAGTCCAGACAGGTTTAATTCTGCTTAAAATTCTGAAGTCACAATAGAGTTCTAAGACTAGCATGGAATTTTTTTAAAAATTATTTTTACACACCTTCTTGGGAGAAGTACCAAGTAAAGGATCAAGAGAGTTCAACATACAGCATTTATATTGTTGTCCATTTATATTTTTCCCCCTCATTTTGTTCTATTTTTTATTTTTATTTTTATTTTTAGGCAGTACTGAGGATTGAACTCAGGACCCTGCCTCCTCCAGGCAGGTGCTTATTCTACTGAACTATCTCCCCAGCTGTCTTTCCCCTCATTTTGATGAAGTAGCTTTTGCTATATAACTGTCTGAAACTATCCACTGCCTAATCAATATTTCTTATTTTACAGGCAATTTTACAGCAGGTTTACAAGAGGTAGATTGCTTTATCCTAGTATTTCTAATCAGGATAGATAGGCGACGATAAGGAGGCCTCTGAAGGTCCTGCTTGTTGTGTTGATACTAGTCTTTTATGTTTTTGTTCCCACATCCTTTATGTGCATGTGTATGTATGGGGGCGGTACTAGGTTATCTGGTACTGAACTCAGGGCCTTCTCACCAAGTTATATCCCCAGCTCTCTATTCTTTTAAAATTTGAGACAGGGTCTTTCTAAGTTGCTCAGACTTGGCCTGAACTTGAAGTCCTGCCTCAGCTTCTGAGAAAGCCGCAAGGCAAGTGCAATCATGCTCAGCTTTATGGTCACATTCTTCACAGGGGCACAAGAATGGAGTCACGGACTCAGGACTAGCCGTGCAGCTCTCTCCAGACTCTTCCCTTATAGGAGCAGGGAAAGCTCAGCGGCTTATAGTACACCCACACATAACAGGAAGAACAGGAACACGGCTCCCTAACACCCGCTGGACGGTCTTCCCTTGCGCTTACACCGTCTCTAGATACGGTGTCAGGGCATGAAGGCAAGTGAAAGCTGCCTCTTTTCTCTCCCATGCTGCAACTTAAGGAAAGACTGAAAAATCCTTTCACTCTGAGTAAAATTCTGGGAAACATGACTTCTTTCCCACAGTACTTTACTAGAAAATCTAGCAGTAGAAAGTCTCAGCAATTGTTAATTCCATTTTCCAAGATAACTGCTGACAGATGACTTCTTTTTAAACTTCAACTTCCTTGAAACAATTTCTAAAGGTAGAGTAAGGAATGGCAGGGACAAGGAGTTCTAAGGAGGCAGCCACTCTGAGGTCATTGAGATAAAATAATGTTGCCATTGCCATTCTTTCTTTTCTTTCTTTCTTTTTTTTTTTTGCCTTTTTGAGACAGGGTCTCACTATGCAGTTCAGATTGGTTTTGAGCTCACTTTTGTAGCCCAGGCGGGTCTCGAACTCACATGGATCCTCCTGCCTCAGCCTCCCAAGTGCTGGGATTACAGGCATGTGCCACTATGCCTGGCTGCCATAGTCATTCTGATAGCTTAAGAGGTTCACATCCCTAAATGACCACATGGAAAAAAACCTCTAAAATAGTTGTCATAATGTCTTCTATGTCAAGAAGGAGACTGCACTTGACGTTCATTGCTCTCTTGTTCAAACACAAGTTAATATCACATGAACCATTAACTGAGTAGGGGCCCAAAGCAGAAAAGGTAGTGGCAGCGCCAGCACTGAAACTTGGGAAGAGTGCAGGTGGACAGGAAGTAGATGTCACCATGACACATACCAGATACCAGGGAAGGCTGAGTCTTAGCGGGGCAGATTCTCAGTGCTGTTTCCTTTCCAGTCCCGTCATTAGCAATCCAATGAGACAGTCAGAAAGAGAAAGGAATCATGGCCAGCCCTGAGCCAAAGTGTGGCCAGGAGGACTGCCCCTTCTGACCTCCCACCCTTAGCGCAGGAGTGAAGCAGCACTACTGTGACACACACAAATAATGCCACTGTAATTCAGCCACTAATTTCCAACAAACCCATGGTCCACAAAGTTCAGTTTGATGTATGGGCTATTATTCATATATGACTGAAGAAAATAAGAATACCGAATTAGCTGAATTCTTAAAAAAAACATTTGAAAAGAAATTTAATCATATTTCATTCTTTTTTCTTTGTCTTTTTGAGACAGGGTCTTGCTATGCAGTTCAGGCTGGCCTTGAATTCACTTTTGTAGCCCAGGCTGGTCTCGAACTCACACTGACCCTCGTGCCTCAGCATCCCAAGTGCTGGGATTACAGGTGTGAGCCACCACGCCCAGCTTTACATTTCATTCTTGAGAACAGCAGTCCTCAATTTTTTTTCTCAGAACCCTTTTACATCCTGAAAACTGAAGACTGCTACTGTGCCTGGGTGTTGTTCACACATAGAATGTGCACTCAGCATCCACTAGGCTCTAGGTTCAGTCCTCAAAATAGAGAGAAAAACTTGAGAACTGAAATGAGCTTTTGCATATCTATAATAAACTTACCAAAAAAAAAGATAAATTAATTGAAAAAGAGTAATCTCATGTGAATGTAAATTGCTCAGCTAGAAAAAATTAACACTATATACTTCAAAAAACTTTAAGAACTGAAGGTATAGCTCAGCGGTGAAGCACTGGCCTATCAGTGTGACTCCCAGTGCCACCAAAAACACTAATGTAAGAGTGGCATCAAGGGGGTGGGGGTTAGGCTCAGCGGCAGCACGCTTGCTGGGGGTCCTGGGTTCAGTCCTCTGCACCAACAACAAAAAGTCAGCCTCCTCTAAAGAGTGGCACCAGTTTCTGATTTCACAAATGCAAACTGTGTCTTCCTTAAGAAGACAACCGGATTCTCAAATCTACTTCTGCAATTTATCTCTTTCATACTGGGAGTAAACAGAAAACAATAAAAACCCATAAGGTGACACCTGGGAAAGACAGGGGCACTTCAGTGTGTGTGCTGCTGAGGTGAGCACAACAGGAGCACGTAGGAACACAGCCATCAGAAGTGGGCACGTGGCACCGGGGATGTGGCTCAACGGCAGCGCACACACGAGGCCCTGGTTTTGGTCCCCAGCACCAAAAAAATAACAATAACAAACAAGTAGACATACAGTGAAGGTCAGCTGCAATGTCTAGTCACAGATCAATGAACCTTCCATATGTGTTACATTAAAAGCCTCTAATCTAGTTTATATTTTGAGTGGAATGTTTATATATGACCTTGTGATCTTATGCCATACAGTGAAAATATCAGTTCACTGAGGTTCACAGATCCCTTAAATTGAGATACACTGCATTGCTAATATAAGAAATTACATTCATTAATACATTCTGATCACACTAGAAAAAACCTTTTACATGTCACAGTGGCAGACAAAATTTACAAAACTATAATTTTTACAAAACTCAACAAATACTGTCAGCAGTTTTTCTTGAAATGACAGGCTCATCTCATTTTCAGAAAACACCTACTGACTACTGAATAATCAAGCCTGATAGTTCACCTATCCAAGTAAAAATGATGTTTCAGGGGCTGGGAGACAGCTCAGTGGAATAAGCGCTTGCCTGCCAAACACAAGGACTTAAGTTCAATTCCGGGTTCCGAAAAAAAAAAAAAAAAAAATGGTGAAGGTGTTTCAAAGAACAAAAAAGTCCACTGGCTCAGCTTTCCACTAAAGCAAGCGCCCAAATGCTCTTCCTCCAGCAGCCATGGTCACTGGGACGCAGAAGTGATCTACACCTGCCTGTGTGCCTGTGTGCTGCACAGCATCAAAACCATGTGAAACACAAGGACTAGGCCTTAATAAAATAACCTATTAATTGTCAAGACCATTCTTAAACGCTGGGCTTTTCCCCCACGAGAGGCAGGGCAAATACTGTGATTACTGATGCAGATGGGTGTTGCTACCTGGATTTGTGTTAAGGCACTAGTATTCCATGACTGCACACTTTGTGTCTCCAGTGCAAAAGCCAATACATTAAAAGGTTTAAAAGATAAATTATATTTTGGTATTGTTATGACAAGAACCGACACTATGTAAATGCCCCTGAAGAAGATCTCAGAGGACATCCCCTGCCTACTTTCTTTGAGCACTGCTGCTCTAAAGTACTTTTGGCAAGGATATGTTCCATTACTCCTATATAATACAAATAGTAATAAATCTAAGCAAAATACATAAAAATATACCCTCTTACCTTTGCCAAGACTAAAAACAAATGGTTCATTTCGATCATGGCTGGAATCAAACTTCTTTCCATTTGACAATTTGCCTTTGTAATGGACATAAACCTTGTCACCAATCATCGGTGTTTCCTCACTATTCCCTGCTCTTTTGACAATCTAGAAAAGACAAACATCAAGGGAATGGAGGTAGAACTTTTTTAAGAAAGAAGAAGAAGAAAAAAAAAGCAGCATAGTTCATTCGAAGTTAAGAGCCAGACTTGCAAATACACTGTAGCCTGATTTTTCTAACTTTCTTCACACTTCTCTCAATAACCCTTGCTAGGATACAACTCAGTGCCTGCCTGGCAAGTGCAAGGTCCTGAGTTTGATTCCCAGTATAAAAGAAAAAGAAAAAAACAAACAAACAAACCTCCAATCCCTCCCTGTTAGAAAATTGTCCTTTGACAGTCTTTCATATTACATTTAATTATACCACTTTTTATTTATTACATTTCTCCTTCAAAGAACTAACCAATAAATTCTGCTCCACTGATTTAAGGCCGTAACGTGTACACTAAATTCTCTCAAAATGCAAACTTGTGAGTTAGTCCAGCCACAAATGCAATGAAGTAAAAAAGATTCTTGGACTTGGAAAACAGTCAATAAGAAGTAAAGCGAATTTTCAAAAGTGAAATTTTACTTCCCCCTTTGCTAAAACAAACAAAAAAAACCCCATTAGCTTATATCTATATTCTTCCAGTTTGGTTTAATTTCAGAAAGCCCAATATCCTGGCATAGCAGATTATACTGATTATTTGGAAAATATTCAGTCTGTAACACCCATCAGCAACACTGCATAGTTTGATATGATACCTAGTAATGTGTTTTCTAGCAAAGGAAATGAAAAAAAAAAAAAAAGGAAAAAAGTCCAAGCTGAAAAATATTTAGCTATCATAAATCCAGTATAGAGTATTCTCTTGTTCCTGGCACAACAAGCTGCTAATGCAGTTGGTCAGTTCCTGGAAAAGAACATCAAATCCAGACATAGGGTGGATAATTTATTCTGTCAATCAGCTGGACCAAATCAGTCATTTTTAGTAGATAGCAGAGTATGAGTGAATATCTAATGAACATCTTTTGGGGGAAGGGTTTAAGTTTTTATTTATGGAACTCAATTATTTGCTTTTAAATTCTTCTCTGATGTGTATTCCTCCCCCCCATATAAACACCATGAATTTAAGTTAAGATGCACCATTTTCCTAGCTCAAGGAAATATGGCTGCCTGTTATGGTTTATGTTTAGTTGTCTCCCCAGAGTCTCATGAGTCAGGGGGGGCGGGGACTTCTAGAGTTTGAGACTTGATCCATGATCCCTGGGATTATGGGTTTTAGTACTGATGGGACTATGGGTCTAAGTACTTCTGGGATTATGGGTGTAGCCCAAGGTGGAGGCTAAGGTGGAGAGCCTCAATGGAATATAAAGAGAGACAGAGAGATAGACTCAGTTGTTGCTCTCTGCCGGTCTGTTTGGTTGGCTACCCCTGCCACCATTTTGTTGCTGTTCCACCGCCATGAACTGGATGCTCTGCGCCATGCTCCACTCAGCCTTGGGCCAGCCGAATATGGATTGAAACCTCCATGAACTGTGAGCTAAATAAACCTTTCCTTCCTTCATTTTGGTGTTGGGTATTTGTCCTAGCAATGAGTGAAGAGCATCTAAGACAATGCCTTTTTTTGACTTAAAAAGATAAGAAACTTTAAAAACACATCAGAAGAAACCACATTATATTCTAAAAGAACTAATGGCAATGAATGTAGAGGATATTTCAGGAGCTTTGTGCTTGGTCATCAGCAAGCACGTGTACTTAAATGGCTGTAAGTAACTGATGACAGAAAATGGCTAGCTGCCAGGGAGTCTGATGGCCACCAGCACAGCACTTGGGGTGTCATTTCAGGTGCTCCCAACACTGTGAACATGTGCCTTAATCTGAAGTTGCTTTAAAGGCAGAAGCTGGTCTCAAATCATTTGAAAAATATAAAAGCAAGAAGTTACTAACTTTCCAAACCTGCCTTGCTTTTTTTTTTTTTAAGAGTATAATATTGAGAGAGATTACCATAAGACAGACACCACAGTAAGTGCTTTACCTTACCTGATACTCTGGTAGTATTTATTTCAACTTTACAGGAAAGTGACAGGGAAAGTTTTAGACCTTTCGATGATATAAACAGCCCACTAATCACATGTGCCATAGGTCTGCCACCACCACCTTAGGTCATGTTGTTACTAGGTCTATTTTTGGTTGACTGATTGATTGACCGAGACAAAGTCTCACTATGTAGTCCTGGCTGGCCCTGAATTCACTATGTAGCCAAGGCCAGCTTTGAACTTGAGGCAGTCCTCTGGCCTCAGCCTCCCAAGTGCTGACTAGATCTACTTTTAATCTGTACCAAAAGCCCCACAGTGAACCTGAAACTCTAGACAGTGATAAATAACAGTTTAAAATAAAAGGCTTTTTGAAAGATTCCTTATAAACCTAAATTCTTGTTATTAGGTTTATTCTAGAACACAGAGTGCTATGGTTTGGATATAGTTTGTCCTTGCTGAAACTCAGACTGACATTTGATTAATTGCTATGGTATTGAGAAGTGGGGCCTTTAAGAAGTAATTAGGTAATTGGTGGGATTCACGCCTTTCTTGTGTGAGTTCTGACTCTAGAGGGATTGGATGACTCACTCCAAGTTGCTATAAAGCTACTTTACTCTTTGCGTTTTATTTTTTCAACAGATGCCCACCTGCTCTTTGGCCTTCTGTCATGAACTGATGCCCTCGCTAGAGCAAAAAGATGCTGTGGAGTTCAGGCTCCACAGCTGTGGGCCAAAATACATCTCTGCTCTTTAAAACTTGCCCAGCCTTAGGGATTCTCTTATGACAAAAGAAAGCATACTAAGTCACAGGGTCTGAGGCAAGTGAGGGACTTTGTCCTCTGAATGTGAGCAATCTGAAAGATGAGGAAGAAGATGCTGAGGACAACTGCAGAATCTCCAGGTTCTAGAAGCATCCTGGAATTTTTTTTTTAAGAATTTTATTTTTATTTATTTTTTTTCTTGTTTCAGAACTTTTGTTTGTTTGTTTATCTATTTTTATGGCTGGCTCAACCTGCCCTGAGGGCAGGGCTGGCACAGCATGTGGTGTCAGGGATTGAGCCGCGGTCCCTGCAGCCACCTAAGCTTTCCTAAGCAGGCGCTTTAGACCACTGAGGCATCCTACCGGGCCTCAGCATCCTGGAATTTGAAGTGAATAATTATAGCTAAAAGATTGGACACCACTTTTCCTCAAGGAGATAGCATGATGTAAACCCCAAATTTGGTTTAGCATATAGCAAGCTAACAGGAATACATGTACATTCAAAGAGATCCAGGAACAAAAGAAACACTTTCACTTAAGCAGGATTAGATAAAACAAATTCATATTGCTGACACAGGAGGTATTAAAACTAGCAGTAATACTTAGAATACATAACATGATCTTTTCAGAAACAAAACAGCTCTTTGGAACTCATATCTGTAACACTGGAGAAATACTAAATCTTTAATGTGATTAAAGCCTTTCGAACTCTTTCAGTTTCAATGTATTAACTTATAAAATGAAAGAATCAACACCATTGACAGAAACAAAAACATGTGAAAGTGATTAACTATACATTGAAAAAAGACATAGGTTTGCCAGGTTTGGTGGTGCATGGCTGTAATCCCAGCACTCAGAAGACTGAGGCAGGAGGACCACTGTGAATCGGATACAGCCTGGGCTACATGGTGAGTTCAAGGCTAGCCTGCATTACAAAGTGAGACCCTTTCTCAAACTAATATATATATATATATATATATATATATATATATATATATTAGTAAGTAGGAAAACAAGCTTAAAAGTAAGACTTTATGGACAACATGTACATATGGCATACAGGAACACTATTAGCATGCATTTTTTTTTTTTTTTCTTTTTAACTTGAGAATGATTTTTCTTTTTCTTTTTTTTTTGGCTGGCTCAGGCTGCCTTAAGGGCAGGTCTCATGCTCCATGTGGAGGTGGGGATCAAACTGGGCACCTTCGTGACTTTGCCAAATCTTGTGCTTTAATCAACTGAGCTACCTAGCAACCCCCCCCCCAAGGATATTTGTTGTTTGTTTTTTCTTTTCTTTCCTATTTTTGGAGACAGGGTCTTACTGCATAACACAGACAGCCTTGAGTTCACAGCAATCCTTCTGCCTCGGCTTTCCCAGTGCTGAAAATTACAGGTGTATGCAACCATGCCTGATCACTATTAGTACGGTTAAAAATCCTCTCAAACTTAACAATTTAACTATATCCCTCCAAAAATCTTTAAAATTATAATTAGCTAGCCTTAATATACTTTTAAAATGGCATGTTAAGTTAGTAATTCATTTGTGTACTCTGAGACTACTGAGATGCAGCCTTTTGGTGCCAGACATATTTGGGACCCAAACTCCAGCACCTGCACTTACTAAGATGAATGCTACTGGGGCAAGCTAATTTAGCTAGCTCAGCCTCAGTTTCAGCATCTACAATCTGTGATTAAAAATAAAAACGTCAGAGTTAAGAAGAGGAAGATGTAAGAATCTAGCTGTAGTTTTAGGCTGTTTAGTATGAGCTTTAATAAATATCCATCCTCCCACACAAAAGTTTTATAAACAATCTTTTAGACAGTAGATTTCCTTACATGTCATTCACTTGTATGGCCTCACCTTTAATACCCCTCTGTCTTTTTTGGGGGTGACATCCTCTCCTTGTTCGGCAACAGTGGCTGCTGGGCTTTCTCCACTGTTCTTGGCACCTTCATCAGTAGTCATTGTCTTTGTAAGCAGGAAGCCTGCCAGAAAAAAACATATTTTAGCTAGGGAAAATAATACTTCTTTATGCATATTAAATGCCCCTGGGAACTGAACTTCCCTCCACTTAAGATTTATTTAGGACCAATACAAGTTAGACATTGAAAATAGAAAAAGAAGCATTTATGACCATGTATTGATGTCATGAGCTTGTGGGTAAAACATCATCTGATTCTGCAGTTTCCCACCTAGCTTTGGTCCCAAATTAAAGCATACTATGTTAGGTCTGGCAATAACTATATTCCTTAACATGAGTACACAAAGAGGAGCAGTCTTCTCAGAACTTTGAAAAGATTCTTTTCCAAAGTCACATTCTCAAAATTAGTAATTTATCAAGTGACATAGTAAAAGAAATGACACAGGATCACAATGCAAAATGGAACAGGGTCTACAGCCTGGCAGGTAAGAGTCTGAATTTAAGCTCCAGCTACTGATGATTTGCACTTGATCTTACTGAACCCTTAGCTTCTCATTTGTACAACAGATACAGCATAGTGTTGGCATTACAGTGGGGCATCCGTGACATACAATATATGATAAGACTGGCACCTTGAAAATAAAGCATTTGAGAGCCAGCCAGATAGCTCAGTGAACTAAAGTGCCTGGTTAGGCAGGCACAATGACTGTGTTCAATCCCCAGCACGCCTTGTCGGCCCTGCCCTTGGGGCATACTGAGAGGAGTAAGACTGGGCATGGTGGTGCATGCCTGTAATCCCAGCTCTTAGGAGAAAGGAGGATCACTACAAGTCTGATCTGTATAGTGAGACCCTGTAGACCCTGCATGTGACACTATCAGTGTATCTGCTGTGGGACCACATTTTTCATCTCCTGCTCGGAATACCTGGAGAACAGGTTCTTCCCAGTGGTGCTCCAGGCAGTTCCCAGTGTGGGCCTAACCTAACTCTAGCCAAGCTAGACCAGCTCCCCTTCTGCAACAGGTGCTGTGCTCTCCATAGCCAAGTCTGGATACTCTCCTGTTCTCTCCTCCACATGCCTTGATCTTGCACTTGTGGCTTATCTTGCCCTTTTCTCTACTTCCTTAGCTTTTCCCTTGATTTGCTATCCATAATTTATCTATCAAAGACAGGCCTGATAGACGTAAAGGCACTTCATAGCAAGGACCATGCTTTTATATTCAGATCACCTAAGATCCCTGAACCTTTCAGAATAGTAAGTCAGAAAGCAAGAAATTTAGAACTACAATGTTTTTGCCCTGCTCCTTACAATCTGTTTGCTATTGGCTATGTTAATTTCTTCACATCTTTTTTTTCTACCTGTGAATTACGATAAAAATACCTACTTTCACAGGGTCATCTGGATTATATGGTTTATCATATACTTTCAAAGCATACTATTCAGAGCTGGGCATGGTGGCACATGCCTGTAATCCCAGCACTGGGAAGGCTGAGGCAGGAGGATTGTTGCAAATTCGAGACTAGCCTGGGATACAAAGTGAGCTCAAGGCCAGCCTGCTAAGCAGCAAGACCTTGTCTCCAAAAGACCAAAAACAAAGGGTTGGAGAGATAGCTCAGTAGAATAAGCGCCTGCCTGGCAAGCACAGGGCCTGAGTTCAATCCCCAGTTACACATACACACACACACACACACAAACAAAACCCCTAAGACAAACAAAGAAATGAAATAAAATATATTATATATACTATTAAAAAATTAGCTAGTGTTGTCAGTCACCTGACACTTTTTTTATGCAAAGCAAACTGATGTTATCAACAGGCTAATCAGTAGGCTAAAAAAACACACCTGGCCACTCACATGATTAAGTTCACACTGTTCCCTGGTTGAGCAGGGAAAATAAAAAATTAACTGTTTGTAAAGGCATTCTGAATTAGGCTAATAATAGAATTAAGGTTCCCACAAGTCACCATCTAGGCCCTGTGTCTACTGTCAAAAGAGATACTTTTTACTTTGGAAAATTCTTACATATACAACCAATAATTAGATAACAAAAACATATGTATTGTAGTATTTTAAGTCACTTTCACATGACCTAAGTTTACTTCACTGTCAGGGCTTGGGAGGCTGAAAACAGGAGGATCACTATGAGTCCGATCTGTGTAGTGAGACCCTATAGACCCTGTACTAAATATTTTTTAAAAATTGCTTGTGCCCAAGAATCGTCAAAGAGAACATGAAAATCTAAGAGCCTAACCCCCTTTGTTTTATTTTCTAGGACTGTTTACACCAAACATAAAAGATCAAAATATTTGACTTCAAGATAAGTGAAAGGTCAGGCAAATTATCCCCAAACAACAAATATGAAGTACCTGGCTCTACACAGTGTGAGGCCAGGTAATCAGGAAAATTAGATAAAAAGGGTTGGTTTTCAGCTCCCAGAAACCCATCATCCATACCACATTTTTCTGATGCATTGAAACTTGTAGAAGACACCTGACCAACAGAGGAAAAATCATCTAAATATGTGGGGGCCATGGAAAATGCATGCATGCATGCAAAAACATATCCTGAGCTTCACGAATACACTTAACATCCATTAAAAGACCTCTGAGAGAAATTCAAAGATTGACTAAGTTAAAAGGGGAAAAAAAGCCACACCTTCTCAAAGCACCACCTTACAGACTACTAATTATTAAAAGAACGGAAAAAGGAGGCTGGATCCAGTGGTGTGTGTCTGCAATCCCAGCTGCTCAGGAAGCTGAGGGTCGAGGACTGCAAGTTTCAGGTCAGCCTGAGCAACTTAGCAAGATCCACCTAAAAAAGGGAATGGAAAATAAAGGAAAACAGACCTTCCCAATGAAGTGATCTAATTTGTATCTACTTAAGTGATTTGCATAACCAAACTTCAAACCAATAATTCAACAAATTCCCATTACTGTGCCCCTGGACATAACATAACAGGAACTATGTATTGCCTATGTAGTATATTCCTATCACAAACAGTTCACTGGATACTAATAAAAAAGAAAAAATCCAGGATGATGGCACATGTCTGTAATCCTAGTACTCAGGAGGCTGAGACAGGGGGACTGCCATAAGTTTGAAGCCATTCTGAGATGTATAATGAATTAAAGACCCATGTAAACTGTACAACAAGACTCTGTCTCAAAAAGCAATCAATCAATCAATCAATCACAAAAAAGAAACAATAAAAGGCAGTATTAGATTATGGAGCATTCTACAAGACAACTGGTCTAGACTGCTCAAAAAATCTTAATATTATAAAGGATCAAGGGGAGGGAAGCTATGCTTGTTCTAGATTAAAGGAATCAAGTGCAATTGGCAAACCTTGGCTGGATCCACAATTAAGGAGACAAATGTTATAAAACTATTGTGGGGAGAACTGGAAAAACAGACTGTATTTTAACTTATTGTTGAATGATATGAGCTCCTTGGCGTGTCCAGATAGTACTGTGATTTTTACACAGAATAATATACTTGCTTTGGAGCTGGGGAGATAGCTCCGAGGCACAAGTGCCTGCTGGGCAAGTGCAAAGTCGTGAGTTCGAACCCTGGTCCCACAAAAAAAAAAATAAATAAATAAAAAATAATATACTTGCTTTTAAGGGATGCAAGCATGAAGTATTTAGGGGTCATTAATGTCTGCCACTTCTTTTAAGCATTTTTGTTTAAATTTCTTAACTGATACATAAAAACATAAAAGTTGTGCTCTGCCTCTTTTTTAAAAAAAACTTTATGTATGTATGTATGTATGTATGTATGTTAGGGCCAGCTTAGCCGGCCCTGGGGGTGGGGCTGGCACAGCATGTGGTGCCAGAGGTTGAACTGCGGTCCCTGTGGTTGCCTAAGTAGGTGTTTTTAGACTGCTGAGCTACCTTGCTGGCCCACAATGCTTTCTTTTTTTTTTTTTTTTAAAGGAGTTTTCTTTTTTTAAAGAATTTTTATCTTTTATTTATTTATTTATTTCTTGTTTCAGAACCTCTGTTTGTTTATTCACTCATTTTTATGGCTGGCTCAGCCCACCCCAAGGGCAGGGCTGGCGCAGCATGTGGTGCCGGGGATCGAACCCTGGTCCCTGAAGCCGCCCAAGCTTTTCCAAGCGGGTGCTTTAGACCACTGAGCCATCCGGCCGGGCCCCCACAATGCTTTCTTTTGAATGCACCGGTTAGAGTTCAGAAAATTGCTGAATGAAAATGTCAAACAAGAAACTCTTGGTTGTAAACTTGCTACTCTGCAAACAATGACTTGCTTAAATTCAAATCAAGAGGGAAGTTATCCAGGGCCAGGCAGATAGCTTCTCAGGTTAAAGCACCTGCTTAGGCAGACAAAGGGACTGGAGTTTGATCTCCAGCATGCCACAGTTGTGTGCCTGTAATCCCAGCACTTGGTAGGCTGAAAACAGGAGGATCACTGAGTCTGATCTGTGGAGTAAGACCCTGTACACTCTGTACTAATTAAAAAAAAAAAAAGAGGGGACTTGCACAAATCACTCTCACTTCTAAGTCCTATTTGACATAGTAATCTACTCTTCATTTTTGGTTCTAACATTTCAAGGGATGCAAGTAATCTGCAAGGATGACTCTTGTCAGCTTTATTGAGCTGACATGAAATAAAGTAGTATGAATAATTAACACATGAAAACAAGAAGAAAATTTTTTTCTGAACATTCAAAGGCAAATTTGAGGGGCCCGGCAGGATGGCTCGGTGGTCTAAAGTGCCTGCTTAGGAAAGCTTAGGCGGCTGCACGGACTGTGGTTCAATCCCTGGCACCACATGCTGCGCCAGCCCTGCCCTCAGGGCAGGCTGAGCTGGCCATAAAAATAAATAAATAAACAAACAAAAGTTCTGAAACAAGAAAATAAATAAATTCTAAAAAAATATTTTAAAAAGGCAAATTTGAAAGAAGAAACTGAATTTTCAACATACTTCCTTTTAGTTATATTGAGGCCATTAAGAATGTAGGGTAAGCCGGGCGTGGTGGCTCACGCCTGTAATCCCAGCACTAGGGAGGCTGAGGCAGGAGGATTGGTGCGAGTTTGAGACCAGCCTGGGCTACAAAAGTGAGCGCAGGACCAGCGTCAACTGCATAGCGAGACCCTGTCTCAAAAAGACAAAAAAAAAAAAGAATGTAGGGTTTTTTTTTTTAATTGTGAGTGGTTTCTCACTCTTGATTAATTTCCCCTTTTGGTCTTGTTTTTTGAGATGGGGGCTTGAACTCACTAGATAGCTCAGGCTGGCTGCAAACGCAGTAGCAGTTCTCCTGCCACAGCCTCCTGAATGCTAGGATCACAGGCACGTGCCACCATGCCCAGCTTCTGCTTTTCTTAGAAAATTATATTTATTTTCCTGCATGGTGGGCTCCCCTGGCATCCAGGGCTGAGATGGTGCGCCTGGGAATCTGGGGCCAAGATAGCATACCTGGCATGTGGGGCGGGTATAGAACTCAGGTTCTTGTACTTGCCAGGCTGTTGCTTACGCCTCTGAGCTATCTCTCCAGGCCCCAGGAATGTAGGTTTATTATAAAGAAATAAAATGGGGCCATAGATATAGCTCAGTGGCACAGTGCCTGTCTGGCAAACGTCAGGTCCTAAGTTCAATTTCCTGTATTCTCCGCAAAAGAACAAAAGCTCATTTTACTTTGTTGAACATTGTTATGGTTTATGTCTAGATGTCCCCCAAGCCTCATGCAGTTACGGGGTAGACTTCCAGTATTTGTGATTAATTAATTATCCAACGCCAGAATTGTGAGTGCTACACTTGCCCTGGGGCAGATAGCCTAGACGTGCTATAAGGGAGAGGCTTGCTGTGCCACTGCCACTCCTACCTTTTTGCTTTTCTATGTTAACTATTTTCCACCACCATGAACTGCTGTCCTCTGACATGTGCCACTCTGTCTTGAAGCCAGCTAATTATGGACTGAAACCTCCACAAACTGTGAGCTAAGTAAACCTTTCCTTAATTCTAGGTGTCAGGTATTTTGTCCCAGCAAGAGAGAAGTAACCAAGACAAACATTATATAAAATAGACAACTCTTTAAAACCTTAAGACAAACTAAAAGCTTCACTGCTTTTATGAGACTTTTTTTTTTTAATTCTGCCAATCTAGATTTACTGTGCAAATTTAAAATCACTGTGTACAGGGACAGGGGTTTGATCCCCAGCACCATATGCAGTGCCAACCCTATGAGTCCGAGCTGCGTAGTGAGATCCTGTACCAAATACAAAATGATGATGATGATGATAATAGATAAAAAACGTTTAAAAATAAAATAAAATTGGGGCCTGGCAGGATGGCTCAGTGGTCTAAAGCACCTGTTCAGAAAACTTAGGCGGGGGCTGGGGAGATAGCTCTGTGGCACAAGTGCCTTCCTGGCAAGTGCAAGGTCATGAGTTCGAACCCCAGTCCTGAAAAAAAAAAAAAAAAGAAAGCTTAGGCGGCTGCAGGGACCGCAGTTTGATCCCCGGCACCACATGCTGTGCCAGCCCTGCCCTCGGGGCAGGCTGAGCCGGCCTTAAAAATGAATAAATAAACAAAAGTCCTGAAACAAGAAAAAAAAATAAAATTCTAAATAAATAAAATAAAATCACTATGTAGCTATGGATATTAATCTATGACAAAGCTTATTATGCAGATCTGTCCAAAGGGGTAAATTTGCTATGCAGGACATAGGAAAGGGAACACACAGTTCATTCTGATAGGGAGATGACAGATAACAGCACTCTCCAAAGTGCTAGTCCAGTAAACACCAGAGACATCACAGAAAAATGAGAATGTGTTCAGTACTTCACCAACAGTATGCTGGAAACTGGTTAACATAACCAAATTATTAAATGTCCTCAAATAAGAAGTTAAGGCCTCACCCACTGTTTCCCCTTGTATTTACTATGCCATTCCCTGTGTTAGAATATAGGTATCTTACACAAGTTCATGTTATGTCTAACAGGAGAGTGTGCAGAAAGAAGGCAGGAATAGCACTGAAAAACAATATCAGCATTCTTTTTATTGAGACAGGGTCTCACTGTACAGTTCAGGCCAGGCTGGCCTAGAACTTGCAGCAGTCCTCCTGCCACAACCTTCCGATTGCTGGGATACAGGTGTGTACTACCATGCTAGGTTCTGGGTCCCGCACAAGGGGCTCAGATGGCATGTCTGGGTTCAGAGCTAGATGGCTTGCAGGGCTGGGACAGAACTTGGGACCTTGAGCTTGCCAGGTAGGTGCTTATGCCCCTGAGCTATCTCCCCAGACCTTTGGCATTCTTTTTAAGCATCACAGATTCTTTTGGCTTCCTATAACTAAAACACTAAATAAAGAGAGAAGACCCAGGGAAGAGTATACATAAGCTTCTTAATGAAATGTAATGTAAATGAACCTTAATTTTGGAAAGTGTTGCAAGGCTGGACTACAAAGTGCTCAAGTAAATTTCAGCCACAGGCTTGTCTCAAAGGTTCTAGTCCAGTAACCAGGAGTGTCGGGAATAGACACCTATGTGTAGATAAGACATACCTATGCAAAAGAGGTATACATGCAGAGGAACAAAATCATAAACTATGTATCTATATGAACTGATCATTTTATTTATCCAAGTACCTTTCCCAGGAAGTACCTTTCCTCCACAGTGTAGAGGAGGAGTCAGGAAGATAAAGAACAATACTACTACAAATATTTATGCATTTTATTGTTAAGATAAAGCATGAGATACTACACATATAGCCAATAAGCAAATGACAAAAGGCTCACCATCATCAGGAAATACAAAATAAAATCACACCACAATACCACCTCATACCTATTAGAATGCTATTAGACAGGGGAGTATAGTTTGCTTATAGTTCGCTATTTCATGGCTTTGTCACCTTCTGCCTGCTACGTATGACTGCTTCTCTGTGATGCCCCTTTGCCATGCCACCCTGCCTTGGAGCCAGCCAACTATGAGCCAAAACCTCTATAAACTGTGAGCCAATTATTATTACTTTCTTTTTAAGAAAAAAAAGGGGGAGTAGGTGCACTGGATACAAAATTTGGTGAGAATGGAAATGAGTAATCCTTGTGCACTGCTGATGTGAATGTAAAATGTTGCAGCCTCAGTGGAAAACAGTGTGTGGTGGTTCTTCCAAAGGATAGAAACAGAATTACCATAGGATCCATGGTACCACTTGACCCCTGGATATATACAGTGTGTACAGACCCAAGAGAACTGAAAAGAAGGAATCAAACAGATACTCGCACACCAGTGTTTCAAGTAGCACTGCTATCAATAGCCAAAACATGAAAACAATCCCCATCAGTAGAATGGATAAACAAAATGTGTGTGAATATATATCATAATGATTATCAACCCATACAAAGGGGGAAATCTTGACAGGTTACAACATGGATGAACCTTAAAAATGTTATGCTTGCTGTGAACCCAGATCTAAAAGGACAAATGTTACATGAATCTATGTATCTTGAAGACCTCGAATAGTTTTTAGAGTCAGAAAGTAGAACAAAAGGTTACCAGGGGTGGGAGAGAGGAGAGAATAGAGAGTTGCTTAATGGATATACAGTGTCTGTTTGCAAAGATGAGAAAGTTCTGGAAATAGCGGTGATAGTTACATGACATTGTGGAAGTACTTAGGCCAATGAATTGCATACTTAAAATAGTTAAAATAATAGATTTTGGGCCCGGCGGGATGGCTCAGTGGTCTAAAGCGCCTGCTTGGGAAAGCTTGGGCAGCTTCAGGGACCGCGGTTCGATCCCCGGCACCACATGCTGCGCCTGCCCTGCCCTCGGTGCAGGCTGAGCCGGCCATAAAAATGAGTGAATAAACAAATAAAGGTTCTGAAACAAGAAAAAAAATAAATAAAATAAAAAATTCTTAAAAAAAAAAATAATAGATTTTGTTATGTATATTTTTCAGAATTGAAAAAGAAACAGAAACAAACAGGAGGCTAGCACTGACAAAGAAAAGAGAACTTCAGCCACTTTTTCTCCTTGATTCTCTTACCTTCTCACATTTCCATTGTACAATACTTTCTAGCTATAAAATAGGGCTGCAAAAAATAAGTAATTACAACACCAGGTCTTTATGGGTCAAAGGCTCTGAGATACCTAGCAAGGAAAATGAGTGAGAAAGAGAATTTTAAATAATCTTTTTTTTTTTTTTAAAGTGTATTTGATACAGGGTCTCACTACACAGCTCGCACCCCGCAGTGATCCTCCTGTTTTCAGCCTCCTCAGTGCTGGGATTACACATGTGCTCCACCACACCTAGCCTTGATCCCTGGCTCAGTGCACCTGGAACTGGGGCCGGTGCAGCATATGGTGCCAGGAATCGAACCCCAGTCCCTGTGCTTGCCTAAGCAGGTGCGTAGTCCACTGAGCTATCTAACCAGCCCTTGATCAGCCATTTTTTTTTTTTCCAGTACCAGGGATTGAACTCAGGACCTTGTGCTTGCCAGGCAAGTGCTTATTCTCCTGAGCTATCTCCCCTGCCCCACTCTACCATCTTAAAGCTGCAAATTATTTCTTCTTTCATCCCTTAAATACATACAGCGCTTTGACAAACTCACTTTTCCTATCACTGCAAGTGATTGCTGAAGAAGGCAAAGCTAACAGACCACACTAATGCATAACTGATTAGATAAATTACTATTTTTTTTAAATTTTATTTTATTATTTTATTTCTTGTTTCAGAACTTTTCTTTATTTATTTGTTTGTATGGCCGCTCAGCCTGCCCTGAGGGCAGGGCTGGCACAGCATGTGGTGCCGGGGATCGAACTGGGGTCCCTGCAGCTGCCCAAGCTTTCCCAAGCAGGCGCTTTAGACCACTGAGCCATCCCGCCAGGCCCCTAAATTACTATTTTTAAATAAGTAAAAGGCAAGTCGGGTACAGACATTGCGTATGTGTGACATCTGACATTTAGAAGGTTGAGGCAAGAAGACTACAAGTTCAAGGCCACCCTGAACAACTTAATAAGACACTGTCTCAAAATAAAAATGTAGGTGGCATGTATGTAGCTCAAATGTGTCTGTGGGTATCATCTCTAGTATCACAAAATAAGTAGAAAGCAAATGGTTATACTAATGATAAACAAAACCTCTAGAAAATATTAGATTATTTGAATGCTATCATTATATTATACTAAAAAGCACACCTGAGTATAGTATTTTCCCATTTAATATGAATTTACCCTATTTGAGCTCAGAAAAGACTAAAAAAGTATTAAATCCTCAACTCTTCAAGATGACAGTAGAAAGGTTTATTCTAAGCTTATAAAAGTCTAAGCTGGAAAAAAAAGAAAAAGTATGTACCATTGAACTAGACCTTTAGGAGAATTCTTGGAAGCAAGAAAGCAGATGAGATTATTATAATAACAGGTTTTGGGTTTTTGTTTTTGTTATTTTTCCTTTCAGTACTGGGGATCAAACTCAGAACCTTGCACTTGCCAGGCAGGCACTTATGCTGCTGACCTATCTCCTGGGCCCTATGGGATTATTATAGACAGCTAAGGTAGGTAGAAACAGGCAGTCAGACAAGATAGGTCAATGTGGAGGATGGAAACATGTTATCACTGGGGCTGCAGGCGCATCTGCTAAAGGCTGGGCCTCAGGATAAAGATGCAGTGAAGAGGCCTGCGTGCCTTCCTGGAGGATGAACAACAAAGACCATGCTATAATTGAGAGCACCTTGCTGATAAAGTCTAGACAGACATCAGTCACTGAGGGTGGTGGCCAGGACCTCTGGATCTGTCCCTTCCTAAAAAAGGTCCCTCTTTCCATGCACTCACCATGTGAATTGCTTCCCCACTGGACATTACCTAAGCAACTATGCTTGTAATCTTATTGGTTAATTATAATTTTGACCCCCTTTGGACCCAACTCATGATTTTCCTCTATAAAACTTCCTCTGTGAATGGAGTCTTTGGCAACCCACTTTCTGGTCCCTGCCTATCTCTTAGGAGTTATCTCTCATTCTTAGCTCCTGTAGTTTCTTAGAATTCATTCTTCCATTTGGGAGAATATGCACGTGGTGTAACTGACATTCAGCATTTTGGGAGTTATATTATTCCCTATACCAAGATCACACCGAGGAAGGGAACAAGGAAAAGCAAAATGTCTTCCCAACATCAACTGTAGTCCTCTTTGGTCAGAATGCAGATGCGCAAAAGACAGACAACTGAACAAATTACCAATGAACTTTCTTGCACTTGTTTGTTGCCAAATAAAAAGGAAGCCCACTAAAAGAAAAAAAAAGATAACCAAACTGAAACTATCATTAATATGGAACAAGAACAGGTAAGGTCTTAGCTATTTCAGATAAATAATCTCCTAATACACATTAAAAAAGAGAAAGTTAATTTTATTATGGTTGACTTTTCTTGATTGCCATTTCTGATTAGAATCAAATACTATTTTTTGCTTTTATGATTATAGGTGTGTACCATGATGCTCTGCCAAAATAAAGTTAGAGGGGCTGGGGAGATAGCTCTGTGGCACAAGTGCTTGCCTGGCAAGTGCAAGGTCTTGAGTTTGAACTCCGGTCCCACCAAAAAACAAAAACAAAATAAAGTTAGAGAAGTGATACAGTTAATTGTTGATGATTCTTCTTCTTTCCTTTTTCTTGTTTTGGTGGGGAGACAGGATCTCACTGGATAGTCAAGGCTGACTTCAAACTTTTGGCAATCCTCCTGCCTCAGCCTCTGTAGTGCTGGGATTACAGGTGTGCTTGCTCTACCACACTCAGTGGGTCTTATTTGAAGACTAGAACAGTGAAATACCTTAGATATTTTCTAAATAGATATAGGTCTCTTTAATCAATCACAGCATTATTACTGGTTTCTTTAGTGATAGTGTTTGAGCTTTGCTTTGTTCTGTTTTTGTGTTGTAGTACTAGATTGAACCCAGGACCTTCACAATGAGCTCCGTCGCCAGCCATTTTTTTAAAAATTATTTTGAGACAAAGTCTTATCAAGTTGTTCAGCATGACTTGAACCTGCAGGCCTTCTGCTTCATCTTCCCAGATTACAGGTATCCACCACCATGGTTGGCTCATGTTTAAGTCTTAAAACTGCCTGCGTTCCTGCCAAAAGTACTGGTAATCAAAGTGAGACCTGGATGTTAAAGGTTTGAGACTCAGTGGTTTATTTGCTTACTCATTTTTTTTTAAATTTTATTTATTATTTTTATTCTTGTTTCAGAACCTTTGTTTGTTTATTCACTCATTTTTATGGCTGGCTCAGCCCGCCCCGAGGGCAGGGCTGGTGCAGCATGTGGTGCCCGGGATCGAACCGGGGTCCCTGAAGCCACCCAAGCTTCCCCAAGCAGGCGCTTTAGACCACTGAGCCATCCCGCTAGGCCCCTATTTGCTTACTCATAATAGCAACAATGCTTTTGTCTCAGTACTATGAAGAACCTGATGACTCCCCAGTATATAACAGCTACCCACACTTCTCTGATAACCTCTTGAGCTCAGACCTTGTCCCTGGTTCCTTCTGGGCATCTCACATGCACTCCTTTTTTTGCATGCCTCAGCCAGCACTGTTTTCCCAGTTTGCTGAGATGTACTAGCAAGGCATGCTGTATTTTATTAACAGCTTTTCCCACATCTAATGAGATGATCATATAATGTCTTTTTTATTTTTTAATGTGCCAAGTGACATTGGCTTTCCAATGTTAAATCAATATTGCATACCTGGAACAAAATTCATTTGATTATTGTATTTTATTATTTTTCTATCTTGTTGGATTTGGCTTGCTAAAATTTTGCAACTATGTTTGTAAGAGATATTGGTCTACAATTTTCTTTCCATGAAATTAAATTGCCTTTTTGTGTGTGTGTGTGTGTGGTACTGGGGATTGGACTCAGGACCCTGCGCTTGCCAGGCAAGCACTTATTCTACTGAGCTATCTCCCTGGCTCATAAATTGCCTGGTTTGAGGGTATTATCAGTGTCACAGAATGAGTTCAGATGTATTGTTTCCTCAAGAATTTTATGAAGTGCTTGACCAGAACTGATATGATTTCCTAAAGTATTTGGTAGGTTCCTCAGGGAAGCCATTCAGGCCTATGGTTTTCTTTGTGGGAATTCATTTTCTTTAATAAATAAAGCAATTTTCAAGTTATCTATTTCTTCCATGAGAGCTTTTGTATTTTGTATTTTTCAAGGATGCTCATTTTATAAAGATATCTAATATACTAGTATAATGTAATTCAAATTATTCTTTTTTAACCCATCTAATTATAAGGTCTGTAGTTTTGCTACATATTTTATTCCTAATATTGATAATCTGTATTTCTTTTTTTCCTGATCATGCAGCCTAAGATAGACACTGATAATTTTATCAGTCATCTCAAAAAGCCAACCAAGTTTTTACTAATATTTTCCTGTGTTCTAGTTCACTAACTTGGCTTTTATCTTTGACTCATTTCTTTTTTTTTTTTTTTATTATTTTTTTTTTCTTGTTTCAGAACCTTTGTTTGTTTATTCACTCATTTTTTTATGGCTGGCTCAACCCACTCCAAGGGCAGGGCTGGCACAGCATGTGGTGCCGGGGATTAAACCGCGGTCCCTGAAGCCGCCCATGCTTCCCCAAGCAGGCACTTTAGACCACTGAGCCATCCCACCGGGCTCCCTGACTCATTTCTTCTGTGTACTTTTACTTTCATTTTTTCTTCTTTTTCTAGCATCCACAAATAATAGGGGATTGAACCAAGGTACTCTACCACTAAGCTGCACCTCCAAACTCTTTTGACACAGGTTCTTGCTAAATTGCCTAGGCTGGCCTCAAACTTGTAATCCTCCTGCATTAGACTCCAAATTTCTTAAGGTAGAAGCTGAGGACACTGATTTATGACTATTTCTCCAATACAGGCATTTGCTGCTGAAATTGTCCTTTGAGCACTGGATTAATTATGACCTACAAATTCCATGATTTTCATTCAAAATATACAAAGTATTTTCTTTTTTTTTTTTTTTTTTTTTGTCTTTTTGAGACAGGGTCTCGCTATGCAGTTGAGGCTGGTCCTGAGCTCACTTTTGTAGCCCAGGCTGGTCTCGAACTCGCACCAATCCTCCTGCCTCAGCCTCCCGAGTGCTGGGATTACAGGCGTGAGCCACCACGCCCGGCTTACAAAGTATTTTCTAAATGTACATTCATGTTTTTCTTCAACCTACAGGTTCCTTAGAGATATGTTAGTTTCCTAATAAAGTAAAGCCTTGGATTGAAGTTACTTCTGTGGGTGTTCTACAAAACAAGCACACGTTTCTACAAAAACTTGAACTTGATAAACAAGTGATGGCTTGCAACAGAAGTGTGTGATGTCACATGTCATGTGATCACAGCTGAGCCCATGTTTCCTCTCACTCTCTCCTTCCATCTTGCCTCCCCCTCCCACTGTGAAACTGTGGGTGATTGTCTCCCAACAGCAAGAGGTTATAGAGGAGCTCTCTTGCGCAGAGGAGGAGAGCAAGGCAGATGAATCCCGTATTTCACATGAGATTTGGGAGATGTGTAAAATGGGGGAAATTGCAACATTTTGTAGAAAAGCCACAACCAAGTAAGGCTGTAGCAGTGTGAGTGAGGAATCTGCTTAACAACAATGCAATATCACATTTCTGTGAAATCTTCAGAAAGAGGCAAAAGTGTCACTGGATAAGTTCTTTTCTAAAGTGGCACAAAATAAAAAAAGTTCCACTGAGCCAAAAGACAGCAGTGATTCCATTACTGATAGTAAATGTCATCCTGCACAATAACCCTCCTCTCTCCTATCTCCCTCACACCAGCCACAAAAGTTTTTAAGGGTTTAATGTAGGTTAATGTGTTTTTCTTTATAGTTTGTATTTTATTATTATGTATTACAGTATTATAAACTATACAGTATTACGTATACTGTATAGTTTATGTGAATATTTTTTTTGTTGTTGTTTATTTGTTTTTGTGTGGGACTGGGGTTCGAACTCAAGACCTTGCACTTGCTGTGCAGGCACTTGTGCCACGGCGCTATCTCCCCAGCTCCTGCAAATATTTTTGGGGTTGTGGGATAAAACACTGAGTTTCAATATTTCTTTTGAGAAAATTTGCTTTGATATGCTGGAGTTTTAGATTTTATTTATTTATTTATTTTGGTGGTGGTGCCAGGGATTGAACTCAGGATCTTGTACTTGCCAGACAAGCGTTTATTCTACTGAGCTATCTCTCCCAGGCCCCCGGGAGTTTAGATTTTAGAATCAAATTTCAGAAATAAATTATGCTCATAAACCAAGGTTTTGGGGCTGGGGAGATATCTCAGGGGCACAAGTGTCTGCCTGGCAAGTGCAAGGTCCTGAGTTTGATCCCCAGTTCCATAAAAAAAAAAAAAAAGTCTGGTCCAAGGTTTTGCTCTATTACAATTCTCCTAGGTATCTATCACTGATTTTTAATTATTCTTGTTTGGAATACATAATTTGCAATAAGTAAATTATGGATTTTTTAAATTTTTTTTTGTATTTTAAGGAAAGGTCTACAGAGTGTTTAGGGTTTCACTACTAGATTGGACTCGTAGTGATCTGCCTGTTTACAGCCTCCAAAGAGCTGGGATTACAGGCATACAACACCACGCCTAGTCTCAATTGCCTTCTCAGTGGAGGGGGGAACCAAGCCTCTGGCCCCTGTGCCTGCTTACAGGCACTTTAATCTGCTGAGCTATTTGGCCGGCCCTTGTTGGTATTGTTTTATGAACAAAATGCGATCTATCTTAATAAATGCCCTAGCCGGGCATGGTAGTACATGTCTGTAATACCAGCACACAGAAGGCTGAGGCAGAAGGATCACTGTGAGTTCTAGGCCAGCCTGTGCTACAATAGTGAGTACAAGGCCAGGCAAAACTACACAATGAGGCCATATCTCAAAAAAACAACCCTGTGTACAATTGGAAAGCATGGGTAAATGCGTATTTGGTCTGTTTTGAGTAAAACACATAAATGTCAAATTGGTTGATAGTATTGTTAATATCTTGTACATCATATAAACATATAGATGTCCTCAGATGAAGACAGTCTGGATTATGTCATCAATATATGACACTGGATAAATAAATCACACACACACACACACACACACACACACACACACACACACACACACATACACACACAGTTGTCCCACAGCTCACTAGGGCTCTATTCCTTTTTTTTTTTTTTTTTTTTTTTTGCGGGACCAGGGTTCAAACTCACGACCTTGCACTTGCCAGGCATGCACTTGTGCCTCGGAGCTATCTCCCCAGCCCCTCTATTCCTTTTTTGCAACTTTCTTCTTTAGTTTATTCTAGATAGTTTACATTGCTATAGATTCAAGTCCTCTAATCTTTTCTCCTGTACTATCTAATCGGCTATTAATCTCATGTAGTGTATATAG
Source organism: Myocastor coypus (assembly GCA_004027025.1). NCBI lineage: Eukaryota > Metazoa > Chordata > Mammalia > Rodentia > Myocastoridae > Myocastor > Myocastor coypus. The sequence continues at coordinate 35,218 of PVJA010004068.1, read as the reverse complement.
TATTTTTCAACTCACACTATAGTTTTTACCTATAGATGTTCAATTTGGGTCCTATCTTCCATATATATCTTTGACACTCTCAATTTTGCTGTTTTCTTGATCATATGAAATGCAGTTGTATAAACTGTTTCTATGTGCTTTGTCTACTAATTCCATCACTGTGCCATTGCTTAGTCACTTTCCACTGATTAATTTTTCTCTTGAGTTATGTTTTCCTGCTTCTTTGCAAGACTGGTAACTTCTGACTAGGGGTCAAATGTAAATTGTATTTTGGTGACTGTTAAGTACTTTTGTATTCCTGTAAGTACTGAACTTCAGAATGGTATATAGTTAAGTTACTACTTGGAAATAGTTCAATCCTCTCACAAGTTTGCTTTGGAGGGAGGATCAGAGCAGCCTTCACCCTGGGCCATGTTTGCCCCATTGGTAAGGCAATTCCTTCTGAGTACTCTTCCTTATTCCTGTAACTTAGGTTATCCTGATCCTGTTGGGGAGAGCACAAACTATTCTTGACCCTGAAAGACAAGCATGGATTGTTGCCTGTAATACTTCGGCATGGCCCCTTCTCTGGCTCTGGGCAGTTTCTACATATCTTCACCAACCAATACTCATGAAAACCTCTGAGGGGGACTGCAGACTGTTGGAGATCTCTCCGTGTGTAGCTCTCTTCTCTCCCAAATTCAGCCTTCTTGACCTTCCTGGACCCTTCAACTCCAAGAGATCTCTGGGCTCTGCCTGGAGTCCTCCTGTTTACTCTGCAGACTGGAAGCCCTTCTAGGCAATAAGCGAGCATAATTGTAGGCTTCACCCGCTTGTTGTTTTCACTTTCTCAGGGATCACTGCCCTGTGCTGTCTGTTGTTCTTCATTTGAAATTGTTGCTTCATTTATTTTGTCTGAGGTTTTTGTTTGTTTTGTGAAATAATCTAAGGAATTAAATCTAATCTTCATTAATGCCACCGTGGCCAGAAGAACAAGTTTATGAGCACATTTTTTAGGTCAGAAAAAAATAAAATAAAAAGACACATGTACTATAAGTAGAGTTTCGACAGGGGAAAATGTGTCTTATAGAATAAACAGCATTGCACAAATTTGGGGGTGGGGGGACCAGAGTTCGAACTCATGACCTTGCACTTGTCAGGCAGGCACTTGTGCCACAGAGTCATCTCCCTGGCCCCCCATTGCACAAATATTGACAGTATGAAATTTGAAGGAAATAAAATTTTCCATGATGCTACAAAGTCATAGCATGTAACTACTAATAAAACATTCTCTATCCTAAAAAGCAGGTATTTGGGGGCTGGGGGGATAGCTCAGTAGGATAAGTGCTTGCAAGTGCAAGGGTCTGGGTTCAATCCCTGGTTCCGAAAAAAAAAAAAGCAAATATTTTTAAAAGAGCAATCAAACTAAGGTTTTTATGCATATTTTTAGAAAGCTGGGTAACTGTAGTATCTTCTTTTGTTTCATTAATCTACATAATAAATTATTATTTTAATCCTTACAAGAATAAAAAATTGTGGCTTGATAGTTCCAAGCAAGTATTAATAAGCATCACAATTTATGGCAAAAACTATAAAACATGTCTATAAGATGAAATTTTAGCACTCTATATAACTAGAAGGAAAAGCCTCAAACTATTTAGAACACAAATACTCTTCGATGGCACTTAAAAACAACCTACGAACATCTCTCACCAAACCACAGAACTTGCTTCTCTGTATACCTATTTAAACTTTTAACTAGTCCTAATTTCCTTTGCACGTCTGTGCCCTTAAAAAAAAAAAAAAAAATCCTGGGGCCTGGTGGGATGGCTCAGTGGTCTAAAGCGCCTGTTTAGAAAGCTTAGGTGGCTGCAGGGACCGCAGTTCGATCCCTGGCACCACATGCTGTGCCAGCCCTGCCCTCGGGGCGGGCTGAGCCGGCCATAAAAATAAATAAATAAACTCTGGTCTTTTGTTTGCTTTTGAGACAGGTTCTCATTAAGTCACTGAGCTTGAACTTGTGATCTTTCTATCTCAGAGAGCTGGGACTCTGAGTATGTGCCTCTAACTCTGATTTTTATCTATTAAAAATAAGGGTTGCATCTTGAATTAACTTATTCTACTAGCCAAAACTTACAGACTTAATTGTATGTATGTATGTATGTATGTATGTATGTATGTATGTATATTATGCCCTGGGGGTGGGGCTGGTGCAGCATGTGGTGCTGGGGATTGAACCGTGGTCCCTGCAGTTGCCTAAGCAGGCACTTTAGACTGCTGAGCTATCTCACAGGCCCCACAGACTTAATTTTTAAGAATACTTTAGGTTGCCGGGCGTGGTGGCTCACGCCTGTAATCCCAGCACTCGGGAGGCTGAGGCAGGAGGATTGGTGCGAGTTCGAGACCAGCCTGGGCTACAAAAGTGAGCTCAGGACCAGCCTCAACTGCATAGCGAGACCCTGTCTCAAAAAGACAAAAAAAAAAAAAAAAAAAAAAAAGAATACTTTAGGTTGCAGCAAAAATAAGCAGAGTAACAGGAAACTCCCTAATGCCTGCTGTTTGCCCAGAGTTTCCTGGACTATCAACATCAGGCACCAGCATGGTACATTTGTTATAAGTGATAAACCTTCACTGACAGTCATAATAAATCTTTTTTTTTTTTTTTTTTTTTGACAGTACCAGGGATTGAACTCAGGATCTTGCACTTGCTAGGCAAACACTTATTCCACTGAGCTATCTCCCTGGCCCAGTAAATCCTTTATTACCTGAAGTCCACAATGCATGGGGCTGGGCAGGATGGCTCAGTGGTCTAAAATGCCTGCTTAGGAAAGCTTGGGCAGCTGCAGGGACTGCGGTTCGATCCCCAGCACCACATGCTGCGCCAGCCCTGCCCTCAGGATAGGCTGAGCCGGCCATAAAAAAAAAATAAATCAATAAACAAACAAAAGTTCTGAAACAAGAAAAAAAATAAATAAATGAAGCCCACAATGCACACTAGCAGTCAGTTTTGGTGTTGTACATTCTGTATATGGGCAAATGCATATATAAATGTCTACCAGTATAGCATCATACAGAGTAATTTTAATGTCCTACAAATCTTCTGTGCTCCACTTCATCCATCCTTCTCTCTCATTTGGCTCCCTGTACTACTCTCTTCATACTGCTGCCATAGCGCTTACTTTTCAAGGCTGTCCTATAGTGATAAGTGCACAGTATGCAGCCTCTTCAGGTTGGCTTCTTTCACTTAGGGATATGTAGTTAAGGCTCTTTCATGTCTTGTCATGGCTTTGTTGCACATTTATTTTTTAGTACCAAATAGCATTTCACTGCCTAATGTACCATGGTGTACTTAACCATTACCTGCTGATGGACATCTTAACTGCTTCCAAATTTGGGTAATTATAAATAAACTTGCACTAAACATCTGTGTGAACAAGTGTTTACAGCTCCCATGAATAAATACCAAGGACTACTGCTGGATTATATGGCGAGAATATATTTAATCTTGTAAGAAACTGCCAAGCTGTCTTCAAAGTGGCTGGACCATTTTGCATTCTCACCAGCACTAAATGAAAATTCCTGCTGTTCTACATGCTGTCATGAGTACTTTGGGCTGCAGCCACTCTATGAAGTACACAGTGGCACTACAGGCAGCTAAGTTAGAGAGAAATCTCACAGGCAGCCATGGAGGGCTAAGTCCTCAAAGAAGCCAACGCAAGAGATGAGATGCCTTGCAACTGTGCAGGAGATGGGTACCTCCCCTGTGGGCTAGACTGCAGATGAAAGATAAAACAAATGCACCTACATACTTCCTAAAGATAGACATCAGGGATTGATATTCTAAATAGGTATCTATCACTTCGAAAAAGTCAGGAAGAGCCACTAACCCAATCCCCTATAAGAAAAGCCCTTTCTAGCATCATGTCCTCTTGCTAAGTAACTTGCTTCCCCATTTGATCCTGATTTCATCAATTAAAAAAAATTTTTTGGGGGGGCCCAGCAGGACGGCTCAGTGGTCTAAAGTGTCTGCAGGCGGCTACAGGCACCACAGTTTGATCCCCAGCACCACATGCTGTGCCAGCCCTGCCCTCAGGGCAGGCTGAGCCGACCATAAAAATAAATAAACAAATAAAAGTCCTGAAACAAGAAAAAAAATTAAAAAAAAAAAAAAAGTTCTGAAACAAGAAAAAAAATTAAAAAAAAATTTTAATCTTGATCTATTTATTTGGTACAGGCTCTTGCTAGCAGCTCAGACTCATAGTGAACCTCGTGTTTCAGCCTCCCCAGCACTGGGACTACAGGTGTGCACCACCACGCCCAGTTTCACATGCCACCACACCTGGTTTCAGTGGCTGGCCCAGCTTGCCCAGCGCGGGCAGGCACAACATGTGTTGTGGAGATTAAGTCCGGTCCTCGTACTTGCCAGGTAGGCTCTTAGACTACCAAGCTATCTCCCCAGGCCTGATTTGATCAATTTTACCTGATTAATTATATTTGTAATCTTATTCGACCATAGTTTTGTCCCACCTGATGCCCACCTTGTGATTTCCCATATTTTCCCCTCTTGGGAAAGTTCAGAAGAACAGTATATAATAACCAAAGAGCAGAAATAGTCCAAACGTCTATTAACCGGTAATGGATAAACAAAATGTGGCAGATTCATACAATGAACTATTATTCAAGGGACCAGTGAAATAGCTCAGCAGACTAAAGTGCCTGCTTAAGCAAGTGAAGGAGCAACAGTTCAATTCCTGGCACTACATGTCATGCCACTCCTGCTCCAGGATGGGCTGAGCCAGTTACCAAAACCAACAAACAAACAAACAAACACAAAACAAATCCTCAGCAACAAAGTACTAACTAATGCTATAAGGGAACCTTGAGAGCATTACACCAGATGAAAGACAACAGTGGACAAAGTGACACCTTGCGCCAGGCTGCTGGAGGCCAGGAACAGGCACATTCAGAGTAGGAAGGAGCCTTATATTGTGTTGTCCAGAGCTCAAGAGCAGGGTGAGAGGGACTGTAGACAGGGACAGGCAAATGCTGTGAAGTGGGGTACAGTGGCACAGCTCAGTGAGCACACGGGAAACCTTGAACTGTAAGCTTTCATCAGGTGAATGTTATAAAATTATTCTATTCACTGGCCATAATGCACAATATACATTGCTTCTGATTCATTTATACTGTACTATCTACCATGCTATGAAGATTTCTGTGCTTATCCTTTCATCATATCATATGAGTAAGTTCTTTTTTATTTTTCTTTCATGAGTAAGTTCTTCAAATAATCTTAAATTAGAATTCTGGCTTGATACAACTTAGCAACTATATGATCAAATAGCAGTTGTATGATCTTCAGTAAGCTTGAACTATGTGCCTCGGTTTCCCCTCTAGCACATGAAGTTGACCATTATTCACAGCTTACGAGTCTGAGCATTAATAGGAGTAACACACATAAAGCTCTCTGCCCAGTGCCTCTCGCAGAGACATCTAACAGTGGAGGAGCTTTGTAATTGCATTGCTTTCTTTTAAAAATATTTATTTATTTATTTACTTTGTGTTATTGTCATGTATTTTGTTTGTTTGTCCTGAGATTGGGTTTCATTATGTAGACTTCGAACTCACTGACTGGCCTCAAACTTGTGGTCATCTTTCTGTGCTAGCACCCCAATGCTGGGATTACATGTGCGCACCACCATCCTGGGCTAAGACACAGTACATATCTTTTCGTTTGTGATACTAGAGATTGAATCCAGGGCCTTGGCACTCAGTTATGTCCTCAAACTTTTCTTTTTAAAGATAGAGTCTCACTGAGTTGCTAAGCTGCTCAAGTTGAGCTCAAAATTATGATCCTCCTGCTAGCCTCCCGGGGCTGAGAGCGTAAGTATACACCACAACACACCAGGTCCAGTTTCATGATCTTCTTAAGGTGATTTCCAAAAGTGATATGACTGCTCAGAACCCACAAACATCTTATGGTGTGAAGCTGGAATGTCCCCAAAGGCCTACATGTCACAGTTTGGTCATAGCCTGTGTGGATATGGAGTGGTGGAGCCCGGGTCACTGGGTGATACTGGGGCCTGGCTTGGAGGGAAGCATCTCTGCCCCCCAGGTGCTCATTGCCAGGATGCTCAGCCTGGCAATAGGCCCAAAATCAAGGGAGCCCAGGCCCACAGACTGAAGCCTCTGAAGCCATGAGCCAGAAGTCTTTTCTCCTAATGAACTGACTTACGGGTCTGAACACAGCCGAGGGAAGCCGACATAAATATTATGTGTTTGAATATATTTCACTAAAATAGTTACACCAATTTCTGGTGGGTCCAGCCAAATAGCTCAGCAGGTGAAAGCGCCTGTGCAGAGGCTGGGGGTTTGATCCCTGGGCCTGCCATGCAATTGAGATTGGCTTGGGCCTGTAATCTCAGCTCTTGGGAGGCTATAAACAGGCAGATCACTACAAGTCCGATCTAGTAGTAAGACCCTGAACACCCTGTAGACCCTTCCCCCACCTCAAAAAAAAATTCTGGTGCTATAGTTATATGAAAAAACCCAGAAGGTTGCTCCCAACAGCATAGTAAATTTGTTAGTGGACTAAGTATCTCCTTTACATTGCTTATTCATTTTAATTGTTGCTCTTAGCAGCTTGAAAGTCAAGAGTTTTCTAATTATTCTACTGATCCCACACAACATGAAACCTCCTAAGCAAGAAATGTGCACAAAACCCACAGAAGGCTACAAGGCAAACGAAAATAAGGAAGGAAAAGGATTTTTTTGTAAGGCAAGACAAGGAGACATCTTAATTCAAGGTAACAATGTTGAGGTATAAAAGAGCTCTGCAGTGCTTATGGGAGTCCAAAGAGGACATGGACAGCAGTATTTGGAGCTAGTGTTTGAAGGGTAGACATAATTTCAATAGGCAAGGATGTGGCAAGAGTAAAGTCAAGGCTAGTGAGAAGAACACAGCACATTCCAAGGCTGTGGCTAGAGGACAAAGTGACCAGCAGATGAATATGGAAAGAACAGCAGCACAGAGAGGACCCTCGGCAACTGAGTCAGCAGAGGGGCAGAGACTCTCACAGGGCAAAAATGTGTGGAAAAACACAAAGCCATGAATCACCACGACCCACCGAGGGAACTGTGTGTGATCCAACTGGCCGAAGCAGAGGGTACATGTGGGAAAGAGGCAGATGATACTAAATAAACAGGCAGCGGCCAGACAATAAAGAACCCTGTGTGCCAGAATGAAGTATTTGAACTTTATTCCAAAGGAAACAGAAAAGTGAATCATTTGTGACAATCAAACTGGATTTAAAAAAAATTATTCTGGAAATACTCCAGTGGCTTTCCATCTCACACAAAATAAAAGCTGAAGTCTGTCTTACGCTTAAAGCCCGACATGTTGGTCACTGGCCATCTTGGCAACTGTCTGAGCGCCTGCCCCATCCGGTGCCCCCCCCCCCGCCTCCCTCGGCTGCACCGGCCTGTCACCACGCCCGGCAAATGCCCACCTCAGCACCCACGCACTGCACCTTCTTTCCCTCAGGTCTTTCTGATTGGGTGCCTTCTCACCTGGTAGGCTTTCCCTACTGCTTGGCTGAAAAGAGCACGAAACTGCTTCAGCACTCAGCACCAGGTACTCATGTGCACGGTTTGGCCTTCTTTAATAGAGAGGAGGCTCTGCGGTCGCTCCTCTCATCAACCCTTGTCGATACTGGTATTTCCAGACAGTGAAGCTATGAGCAGAGAAGCAATTTACTGATGAATATGCTGCTGGCCAACAGTGCAACCACACAGAAAGACTCCTGAGCCCGCACACTGCTCCATGCTGATGCTTCACTAGGGTCACAGGTCTGACTCTAGCCATGAATAAATGTTATCAGAAAATGATACTTCATATCCTTGGTGAGACAGGAAACCAGCATAATATTTCTAAGGGCAAATCTGCCAATATCTACAAAATTTTAAAAATCTTTTATCACAGCAACACCACTTGTAGAAAACTGCTAATAGACATTATCACAGAAACAAGCAAAAATTTATAAAAATGTTATTAAATACTATTAAAATAGAAAAAAGCAGGAAATTTTCATGAAGGATTATTATACATCTGTACAATGGAATATTATGCAGCAGTTAAAAATAAACAGTGGGCCAAGGAGATAGCTCAGTGAACCTTGGCAGGCACAAAGTCCTGAGTTCAATCCCTGGTACCAAAAGAAAAAGAAATAGCTATATATGAATTAATGAGGAAGGTTGTTCAAGAATGTTATGAAGGGCTGGCCAAATAGCTCAGTGGATTAAAGCTCCTCCTGCAAGCAGGCAGAGGCCAGGGGGCTTAATCCTGAGCCTGCTGACCCCGCCCCTGTGGTGCACAGTAATTGAGGCTGGGTGTGGTGGTATGCGCCTATAATCCCAGCTCTTGGGAGACTAAACAGACAGATACTATGAGTCTGATCTAGTAGCGAGACACTGAACACCCTGTAGATCTTTCAAAAAAAAAAAAAAAATGTTACAAAAAAAATTATGAAGAAAAATCTTATAGAAGGAATGTAAATATCCTACTTGTATGAAAAATACATATGCATTTGTAAATGTCGAGAATATATCTAGAAAGAAAAATACTAAACTATTAATTTTTTAATTTTGTTTTTGAAATGTAGTCCTGGGGCCCAGCAGGATGGCTCAGTGGTCTAAAGCACCTGCTTAGGAAAGCTTAGGCGGCTGCAGGGACCGCGGTTCGATCCCTGCCACCACACGCTGCGCCAGCCCTGCTCTCAGGGCAGGCTGAGCCAGCCATAAAAATGAATAAACAAACAAACAAAAGTTCTGAAACAAGAAAAAATAAATAAATAAAAATTTAAAAAAAGAAACATAGTCCTACGTGGTCCAGGCTGGCCTTGAACTTGGGCAATCCTCCTGCTTCTCCTCCTGAGTGCTGGGATTACAGGCAGGCACGACTATGCCTAGCCTAAACTATTAATTCTTGGGAATGGCATTTGCATAAAAATGAAATTTTCACTTTTTTTTGAGTGTACATATATATATATACCTTCTAAAAATCACTTTATTAAATTTTCATTAATGAAGAAAGAAATAGATGAGTATAACAAACTCTCTTCTTAATTTCACGCAAACATAATTGATTTTGACGACCCACAGTACAGGAAATGCAAGCTACTAAATGTACTTAAAGTGAATTCGTCAATCCACTGAACAACCATTTATGGAACACTTGCACTGTGTGAAGCCCTGCGCATCATGCTGCTGACACACCGGCAGCAGGGAAGACCTAATTCTTGTGCCCAAGGAATTTACAGAAAGGCCTGTTGGTTTCCATCTCTCCTCCTCTTGCATCCTCAGTAAGAACCACACTGACTCACAGGTCTGTATTTTTCTCATTGTGCCTGCTACACTGTGGTCCCTTATGAAAGACAGTAGTTAATAGAATCATTTGGAATAAAAATAAAGAGTTTAAATTTTTTTTTGGGGGGGTACTGGGGTTCGAACTCACGACCTTGCACTTGCCCAGCAGGCACTTGTGCCTCGGAGCTATCTCCCCAGCCCCACAGAGTTTAAATTTTTTTAATGTCAGGCCTGGGATTTAACTCTACGGCACAGTGCCTGCCTGGCAAGCAGAGGTCCTGAGTTCAATTCCTGGTACTCACAAAACCAACCAACCAAGCAAACAAACAAACAAATTAATTCAAATAAGGTTGTACTCACTTGCATTATTACTATTTCTTGGAGGGGGGTATCAGGAATCAAACCCAGGATCTTGAGCTTGCCAGGCAGGCACTGTGCCACTGAGCTATATGCCCCACTTAGATTGTTTTTTCTCTTTTTTTTTTTTTTTTTTTTTTTTTTTGTGGGACCAGGGTTCGAACTCACGACCTTGCACTTGCCCAGCAGGCACTTGTGCCTCGGAGCTATCTCCCCAGCCCCTAGATTGTTTTTTTAAAGACAAATTTTATCAACTATTTCTTTCATGGAGCACAATTTGTGGAAAGAACAATTCAAAAAGCACCTTTTCAAATATAGTAGACATAAAAGTGACATAGATGCTAAGCGAAGTTTAGCAGAAGTTAAGTAAAAATATTCAAAAAGAGGGCTGGAGAGAGCTACAGAGACTGGACTGGGCACGGTGACACACCCCTAGCATCCCAGCACTGGGGAGGCTGAAAATTGGAGTCCAACCTTTGTATTATGACCCTGTACCAAATACATGAAAAAAAAAAAAAAAAAAAAGGGAGAACAATATCACAGGAAACCTTTATTTTCTTCACTGATTTATGTTTCCTATTTTTTTCTACAATGAATATGGAATATAAGAGAAGAAAGCAAGGGAAGCCTCCAGGGCAACAATAGTCCAGCTACTGCCGGGCGTGGCTCCCTCCCCACTGTACCAGCCTCTTGCACTCAGCCCTCAGCCATTCTCCTCTCTACCAGAAGCGGCCTTTGCTATGGGGGAACCACCGCCTGCCCTTGGACCCAGTCGGCCCTGCTGCTCAGTGCTGTCCATCACCCAGGCCATTTGTGTTCAGGGACACATGGCCCCAACAGGTTCAAATCAAAATCAGTCCCAACAAGAGACTACACTTTAACGAAGACATTATAATTACTAATGTATAATATAGCTAGAATTCCTACAGAAAATGTTTTAATACAAATTTCATTTACTCCAGACCCTAAATGTTTTGTGATAATTTCAAATTACAAAACTGCAGTGAAATAGTCATAAGCCATGTATTTTGTTAAAATATACAATAAAACAGAAACAAAAATCCAAGATTACAAAATTTCCACTTTTTTTATTTTGTCTTTCTTATTTGGTAGTCCATACAGTCTACAGGGTCTCACCATGTAGATCGAACGGGTAGTGATCTTAATGTTCAGCCTCCCAAGAGCTAGGATCACAGGCATGAGCCACCACATCCTGTCTAAAATGTTAACTTTAATAGCTTCTTTAAGCTATTAAAACCTCATACTTTTCTCAGAAAGAATGTTGAGTCCACTTCCATAGTATCCTGCAAAAAGTTAAACCTAGAAACAGGAGAAAATGTAGGTAGAACAGGAACTTATATTAACCACATCTTCTCTAACTGAAATGTTTTATAACTTTAAAAATAAAGACTTGTATTTTGAAGTTCCCAAAATGTCACAATATCTAAGAAAATATCTGAGATACATTTAACTTTTTAAATAATTCTGATCAATCTTCTCAATCTACACTAAGAAAACATATTAATAAATTATAGGAAAATGAAGTTCAATTCAATGTAAGGAAGCAACCAAACCATCAGAACTTAAGAGTGAAAGGGGCTATCTTGTAATACTGGGGCTTCCCTTCTTTGAAACTAAACTAAAACAAAAACTCTGTAATTCTCTGAAAATAAATAAAACATCCTTGAAGAATTCAGCTGACATGTCAGCTGTTCTATCTCCTGAAAAACTATAGCTGAATACATATAATAATCTTTTGCATCTTTTTTCCAGCATTGCACAATATCCCTGGCCTAGAATGAACATACTGTATCTATTATCATATGTAAGCATCTGACAGCAGTTGTTTAAGAATCCTTAACATTCATCTTTGAGTGCATAAAGTTTTCAGTCCTGAAATGGCCATGGACTTCAGCAGTCAAGTATCACATATATTTTTTCATACACTCTAAATACAATACATTTCCTGAACTTTTAGCTTTCAGTTTCCTGTTCGTCAATGGCTAGAATTCTAGAGGCAATACATAAACACACCACAGCTATGGTATTTCCACTTTTGACAACAGTGGACATGAACTTGGAATAAGCAATATAATTATAATGCATATAACAGCACACAACAGCTAAGAGAGCAGCAGGCATTTAATAACTTATAAAAATGGAAATATAATGGAAATATAAATTACAGTCTTTACACAAGAATTCATCTAACTTCTTTTATAACTCAGAACTAAGAAAAGGTTTTCCTCTCTTCTGAAAACTGATAAGCTTTCTTTCTCAGACAGTAACTATGAACCCATCCTGTTTCCTTTTTTCTTCTGCTTGCCAGGAAGCTCAGAGCTAAATTTAATGTTCAAACGCAGAAACTATCTTGCCTCCGATAACTAGTGTGAAGATGTCTTCTTCCCATTTCCTCATCCTGCTTATTATTTCTCAAGTGACTTACGCTTGTTTGCTGACTTGAATAATTTTTGCCTTTTTTATATTAACTACATGCTATCTTCAGTGACTAAACACAAATAAAAAAATTAATGACTTAAAGTTCTACTGTCACATCATTATATATCCTATTAATCCAACTTATATAAAATATGGCTCTAAAATAGATCTTTATTTTGCTCTTTTAGAAAAGTCAATAATTTTAATACAGTTCTGCAAAAAAAAAAAAAAAACCACTTAATAATAAAATGATAAGGTTCAAAATTTAAACTGGCAAATTATGGACACTGGATTAGGAAGATTATAAAATGTTGAATTTCTTTATTTACTAACAAAATTGGTCTGGAAAAGCTAGATAACTGTTGTAAAAATTAACTCATATAAAGTATTAAATTCTCATGTAGTATTATCCATATCCTTAGACAGAAAATAGACTACATAGGAAAATCCTGAATCTAGGATCTAAGAAAAAGAGGAAAAACCCAGTCACACTTATTTAGATATTATAAATATATACATAAAAATGTTTAGTATGTGGTAATATCAAAAAGTGTGTTAAAGGGGAATAAAATTGAGGCAGTCAGTGACCAAAAACAACATGAAGAACCCACTCTGACAAACCTACCCAAAAACTTAGCACTCTAAGTAAGTACCACAAGGACAATAATAGGTGTTGTATCAATTATTGGGAGTGTACTACTAACGTATTTTGAAACTGTCACATTGTTATTTCTAATTAAAAGTAATAAAAAACTTAGCAAACATTTATCATGAATTAAATAAAGATCTAGAATATGTTCACATTAAAAAACAGAAAAGAGATGAATCCATTTTATACCAGACCCTGGTCTATAGGAACACACAATGCGCTGAGTGTGGCTCTCTGGTAGAGTGGCTGCCTCACGGCACAAGGCCCTGGTCCAACGTAAAAAGTGTGCATACATTAATGCTCCTCATTCTTTTAGGAGAAGCAAACAAAAATTAGGAAATAGTAAGAAGTAGAAAATGGCAATAAACAGAAGGTGGTCAAATAGTATACATTTAAAATGAAAATGACAAAAAAGAAAAAAGATCATGCCCTCTTGGTGTAAGAATTATATGGCTAATATGTAAAGAAGTCAAACAAATTATAAAAATCTTAATATTCTAAAAACAAAGTTAAAATCTATTCTATTACTACATAAGTTAAAAGAAAAGGCTAGTAACCATCCATATACAGCTCAGTACATTTCTTACAAAGTTTTTTTTACAAACAATAAAATGGTTCAACATAAGAAAATATTTTAAAGACAGAAACAGAAGTTCCTATAAATTACACAAAAGAGGTGAAGATAAACCTACCTACATGCACACCCCCGGAAAAACCCAATATCTAAGCATGTTTTTTCTCTCTTAGAATAATTAAGAGAAAACATGCTATAAAGGGTAGCATCTAATACAAAACAAATGCCACCCACCCTCCCCCAACTTCAGAAAAATAAAAGTCTAGGAAAAAGAAACTAAACTGTGGGAAATGTAAAGAAGCAATCTGACACGAGCTGTTCAGAACATGAAAGACACTTTAGCACAGGCATTTGTGAGCGACAGTCCAACTTCACAGCACTTAAAAACTGATGAAGGAAGATCAGTATTCAATAGAAACCAATCTGTCCCAGAAGTCTGCTTCTTGGGGAAGGGACATGGCAGAATTTGCAAAGACCTAGAGCATCTTCATGTAACCTGGGTTGCTTTTTCTTCCTCTTATCATGGGAAAGAATATAGAACAGGATTTTTATCATGAGTTCATTATTAAATTATTCTTACAGAGACTAAAAAGTATTTGTATACTGTGAAAATTATCAAAATGCAGAGAAGTTATCATGTCACAGTTAAAACAATATATTTGAAGGGGAAACGAAGCAAGTGATAGGATAGTGAGTTAATGATTAGGAACTGATTTTATGTATGTGGGAAAAAAAACAGCTGCTCATTAAAGGTGGTGTAGGCCTGTAATCCCAGCACTGGGGAAGCTGAGGCAGGAGGACTGCTGCTAAATTTAAGGCCAGCCTAGACTACAAAGTGAGTCCAAAGCCAGCTTTAACTGCGTAGTGAAACTTTGCTTCAAATAGTGAAACCTTGTTTCAAAAACACCAAAAAAGAGGTTGGGGGAAATAGCTCAGCAGAATAAGTGCTTACCTGGCAAGCGTAAGGACCTAAGTTCAATCCCTGGTCCCCTCAAAAAAAAAAAAAAAAAGAGGGAATATCTTTGAGTAAGTGGTGTGGTTACACACTAAACTTTGGGCTTTATATATGTATTCTATCACACCGCAACTAAGAAAGAAAACAACGCTTAAATAAGGTTTTCACCATGGTGGGTGGCGTATATTACCATGTAAGAAACTGGAAATAGCTGGGGCAAGCTTGAGGTGGAGAGACAGGGGCTGTGAAGTTAAAATTACAATGGTGCCCACGTCTTCAGGCTATTACACCAATAGTTCTGCAAAAGAATCCATGTCCCACCATAAGGGAAACAAAGAGCCACCTTTTTCAGAAGTCTATTTGTGTTTATAGACTATAAATAGTTATAATATATGTGTTATAACTCAAAAATGAAAGAAGCCCTTTTATTCTCAAAGCTCATTTCTGAGTCTTGGTGCTGTTTATTTGTCTGTTGTTTGAGACAGGGTCTCAGGGTAGTTCAGGTTGGCTTTGAACTTGCTATGTGGCCCATGCTGGCCTTGCAGTGACCCTCAGCCTCCTGACTGCTAAAATTATGGTCATGAGCACCACATCCAGCTTGAGTCTTGGTTTTTAAATTCATTTTTATTCATATGCATCTGCAACACATAATGATCACACTCACCATAGGAAATCTGTACCTGTACATGACTTATCTTCATTCCCTTTTCTCCATTTCCCTCCTCTCCTTCCAGCCCTTTTGCCCTCCCCATTTACAAAACCATTTCCATTTTTTCCTTCCATTCTCTTTTCTAAAACCCCTTTCCCCTTCCTTCTCTTCCTCTTTGCTCTCCCTTTCTCCTCTCCCTTTTTGAACATGTACTTCCCACTTCCCAGTATCTATCCTTCCTTTTGCTCTTTATTTACCCTGTGGAGTTCCCGCATGAAATAAATCATGAGATATTTAAGCTTGTGTATCTGATTTACATCACTTAACATTATGGTCTCAAGGTGCATCCATTTACCTAAAAAATGACTTGTTTAACCTTTCTTATAGCTGAGTAGTATTCCATTGTATATAAAAACCATGTCTTTTGGAGCTGGGGAGATGGCTCCGAGGCACAAGTGCCTGCTGGGCAAGTGCAAGGTCGTGAGTTTGAACCCCAGTCCCACAAAAAAAAAAAAAAACCATGTCTTTTTTATCCATTCATCTGTTGATGGCATCTGGGCTGTTGCCAAGATTTAGCTATTATAAACTGTGCTGCTATAAACATAGGCATGCACATATCACTGTAATATGATGCTTTTAATTCATTCAGGAAGACATCCAGAAAGAGCACTGCTGGGTGAAAAGGAATTGCTAGTTTTAGTTTTTGTGTTTGTTCTTTTTTTTTTAAATGAATTTAGGACAGGGTGTATAGGCTGTATAGGGTCTCACTAGGTAGACTGGACTCGTAGTGATTCTCCTGTTTTTAGCCTCCCAAGGATGGGGATTACAGGCACACACCACCACACCCAGTCTTGTTTGTTTATTTTTTAGTTCTCACTTTTTTTTTTTTTGTCTTTTTGAGACAGGGTCTCACTATACAGTTCAGGCTAGGCTTGAGCTCATTTTTGTAGCCCAGGCTGGTCTCAAACTCGCACTGATCCTCCTGCCCCAATCTCCCAAGTGCTGAGATTACAGGCATGTGCCACCACACTCGGCCTTAGTTCTCACTTTCTAAGGAACTTCCATACTGGTTTTTGTTGTATTGTTCTGTGTCCATGCCAAAGGGAACGATGAGAAACCAGATGAATAAGCTTTAGAGGACTCACTGAGACTTGACTCTCTCAAAGTGAGCCCAGAGCTGCAGAAAAGCTCACCTTTCTTGAGGGCTATAAGCAGGCTAAGGAATGTACAAAACTACTTTGGTGAATAAAGATTACAAATCACCATGTCTTCTACTATTTACCTAACACTAGGTTTACACAGAACATAAAAAAGGAGCAGGAGAGGAGACAGCCATTAACATCCCAAGCAAGAGGTCCACAAACAGGGCGCCAACAAGAGAAGCTGCTATCTGCAGTTGTAAATCCCAGTTTGCCGGGACCTGTAACAGACAGCAGCCCTCCCTGAGCTCTGCTTCTTGTTTCCTGCTTTTTGGGATATCAGTTGGGCTTGTCTTATATTACTATAGGTTTTCACTGATAGTGGTTACAGCAGCCTACACTCCCAACAGAAGTCAAGGTTCCTTCTCCCCAACAGCCCTGCCAGCATTTGTTATTGGTTGATTTTTTTTTTAACGTATAACATTCAATTTATTATTTCTCTCAGAGTTTTCTTCAGTCCATTCAGACCCAGCTCCTTACATAGGCTTTGCTGGAGGTCGTGGGGCAGCACCAGCAGGTCTAAATCGGGGTGGAGGTGTTCGGTCCTTGTGGGCTTCACGAAATCAATTTCTGACTCCTTGGCTGTGAATGGCGCAACTGACACAGTAATGCAGCTTCAATACAGCTTGGGAAGCACATAACCGTCGAAGACACTCGCTTCGGAAATGTCCCTGACGGTGGCGGCCTCCACTATGTTCCAAATGACAAACTTCTTAATGGCCTTATCCTTGGGTATGCACCGGGCACAGTTCGTGCAGCGAACAGGTTGCACATGACCGTGACCCTTTTTTGGCACGACCGTTGTTCTTTCTTTTTTTCGCCATCTTGGAAAGGAGGGCCCGAATGAACTGGTTGATTTTTTTATGATAGCCATTCTTTGTAGAGTGTGAGCTGGGTTTTTAAACATTACCTTAGGAACAGTGGTATTCATCCAACAAACACAATCATGGGCTTCTCATTCATAAGGGTGAATCATTAGCATGTTGTTCCAGGTAGTAAAATTTATAGCTCAGTGGTGGCTCAAGGGCCTGCCTGGGAAGCACAAGGTCTGGGGGGGTGGGGGGAGAGAGGCAGACAGACAGACAAAGACAGACACAGAGAGAGAATATTGATAGCACTTATAAAATTCCTACTCAGAGAATTACAGAGGTGACAGTAAAAACAGCTCAGCAACATGCAAACCTGGTCAGTAATTAGTGTGGATCTTAGGCATGTGACTTGACTTCTGCTGAACTTTAATGTCCTTGTCATCTCCTCTGTGAAACCTGATGGTCACACAAGAGGCTATTTCCCTTTCCTTCCTCCCTTTCTCCCTCTCATTGGTTCTTTTCACAGTGCGGCTTTGTGATTTGGAAACAAGCCTGTGCATCTAGAGGAGAGAGAGAGAAGAAAAGTCACAGAGCCTCACTAAACTTTGGAGCAAGTTAGTAATGATTTTATGTAAACAAGTAGAATGTGAAAAAAAAAGAGAGGGGCAGCCAAGAACATGTTTACTATGAGAAATGAGCAAATTACAGAGGCGTGATGATTCAGGATAGATGATTATGAACTTCAATGATAAAATTAGTTTGAATAAAAATTTCAGGGTTTTGTTTTTGTTATTTGTGCAACTAGAGGCTGAAACCAGAGCCTTCATGTTAAGCTACACATCCGTAACCCTCTTTAATTTTTTTTTTTTTTTTTTTTTTTTTGAGACATAAAAACTAAGTTGCCTAGGCTGGGCTTGAACTTGGGATTCTTCTGCCTCAATCTCCTAGAGTGCTAGGATTGCAGGTGTGTGCCATCCACCTCCCATTAAATTTTAGTTATTTCTAAATCAAAAAGATAACAAGAAATGCTACAGACATGGATTTAAAAGTGTGGTCTGAAATATTTAAGAACTGTTGCCAGACGACCCAGGAAATCCTCTCAAGTCCCTCACTGCACAGAGAAAACATGTCATATTCCTCAGTTTAACCATGTCTAATTCTGCTCTGACACACCGTCCTCAGCTTTCCAAGAGGTCACCCTCTGACCAAGGGGACAGTGCTCAGAGGCCCCAAGGGCACCTGCCCTTCCTCACCACTGAGTGTTCTACCTGAAACTCATTCTTCTTTCTCTCAGCTGCATCATAGCTTACCCAGCTCTAATGGTGTTTGAGACACAGTTCTAAAGATTTTATGGGCTAACTCATTAATTCTCTCAACAATCCTAGGACAGAGGATAACTAATTTAAGATTATACAGTACAAAGCTAAAGTTCAACACAGAATGTTTCAAGAAGCCTGTCAACTCGCGAACTACCCCAGCACTCAAGTTCTGACACCTTGAAATTCTCATCTGCTTAGCAATTATTCCTGCCTCTTGAGCCCTTAATTAAACCACTCTTATCATTTATCATAGGAACTCGATTATTTATCCGTGTGCATATATTCAATCTTTTCTGAGTATAAGGTCATAGCTTGCATTTTTATGGCATTACCTGGAAAAAATTAAATAAATATCTAAGAAACAGCAATGCTTATTACTGAAACTATAATAGTATTTGATAGTTACTGAAGATACATAGCAAACACTGAGCTAAGTGTTTTATGTGGATTGGGTCATTAAATCTTCATAACCTTGAAATATTAATCTTATTACTTCCCTTTTTTATTTTTATTTTATTATTTATTTATTTTTTTGGCAGTACCTGGGATTGAACTCAGGACCTTGCGCTTGCCAGGCAAGCACTTCTTCTACTGAGCTACTTCCCTGACCCCTTACTTTTCTATTTTATAGATGAGGAAACTGAAGCTTAGAGGAACTATGCATTCTGGGTAATATCACAAAGTGGTAGTGGTAAGATTTCACTTCCAATATTAAGAGTCAAAGCAATACACTCAATCCCCTGCTGACCATGAGGCCCTTTGAAAAGAGGTGTCAGTCCCAACACCACATTTTGCACCACTGAACACCAAGGATTCAGAATTAGAGGGGCAGCTGCTGCCTCTCAGAAGCCCACAGTCCTTAAGGACTTCAGGACAAACTTGTATCACTGGCAAAGTCCCCACTGTTAGAAATTCAAGTCTCACCTTAGGATTTAGAGGCAAAAATTTTTTAAATTCCTTAGAAATTCTCCTGCACAGCTTCTCTTCTCCCTGAGGCCTGCTTACCCCCTGCACCACAGAATTCATCTCTCAGTCACTGCACTGCGGAGCAGAATGCTCCCATTAATCTTGGCAACTGTTGCACTATCAGAACTTAAATTAGAGATAATCTGAACTCAAGGGTCTCCTTGGTGGGCTCCACAACTACAATAGAATATGAGTAATGAAGAGTCGGGTTGGAAAGGGGCTGTGCCAAACAGCAACAGAGAAAAAGGCCATTAAAGTCACAGTGTAAAGCAAGGATGAAAAGAAAGCTCAATAGGGCCCGGAAGGATGGCTCAGTGGTCTAAAGCGCCTGCTTAGGAAAGCTTAGGCGGCTGCAGGGACCGCGGTTCGAGCCCCAGCACCACATGTTATGCCAGCCCTGCCCTCAGGGCAGGCTGAGCTGGCCATAAAAATAAATAAACAAACAAACAAAAGTTCTGAAACAAGAAAAAAAAAAATAAAAGAAAAGAAAAAAATAAAAGAAAGCTCAATAAAAGCAAGTATATAGCTACAAACAAAAGAGGCCAGAATCAATTCATTGGAGGGTCACAGACAAATTAAAGCACTGAAATCTAATACATCTTATGAACTTTGCCCTGTTTATCTATTTTTGTAGTTCTGGAGGCTGAATTCAGGGCCTCAGGTGTTCTAGGCACACATTCTACCACTGAGCTACATCCTCATCACTTCTATCTTGAGGTAGGGTCTCACTGACTTATCCAGGTTGACCTCAAACTTGATATTTTTCCCAACTCTGTCTCTTGAGTACCTGGGATTGCAGGCCTGAAGCACCACCCCCAGCTCATTGTTGTCCTAATTTCTAATGAAAATAGATGTGTATATGAAACATCCACTGAGAAATCCTTAACTAGGAACAAAATATAAGATAGGTTTCTTTTTGTTTTCTGGAGAAACCATTCATTTTAGAATATCAGAGCTTGCTGGAAAGGGACCTTAAGATATCATCTTATCCCATCAATTCATTTTACAGTTAAAGTAAACACAGAAAGGTTGAATAACTTTGATGTGCCCCAGGTTATACAGCTAATTAGCTACAACAGTTGTGAATCTCATTCTAGTGTCTGTCCTGCCACACCAGGAGTTCCAGAGGTAATGTTTTCCTCCTTTTTTTTCTCTTTTACAATAACTATTAAATTAATTTTTTGTATAAGCATTTCAGAATCCTTGTATTATTCATAGTTCCTCAGAAGAAAGTAATAAAATAACCTTCATTATCTAGAACAACATAAGCTATTATTTTATTTTTTTATCCTCAGGGTTAGCAATCTTAATTGGGTTTTGGTTCCTACCACAAGGAAATTGAAACATTTTCTCCAAAAGGGTAAGATCTCCAGAAGCTGACCAAATTCAAGCCAGAATGATAAACTACAAATTGTCTGAGAAAGAATCAGGCCTAAGAACCTCAAAGGGGCGCAATTGCCAGTGAGAATACAGTGGTGTCGCTTCTTTCCCCTCTGCTTTATATGCTCCTTACTAACCCCAGGCTCCCATCTCTCTGACATACTTCAATTCCTAGAGCATCTGAAGAGAGGACAGCACAATCAGTATCATGTCACTCTCAACAAAGGTGGTCTTAAAGGGAGCAAGCTTAGTCAGGATACATGGGCCAAGAGCCTGGAGCAGTGTTTTCAGAGAAGGTGAGAGACTTGTACTTTAACTCTGATAAAGTGTGTTATGTACACACAGTTCATAATTTCTCATACTGTGGAGTACTTGTAGATATTTGGGACTCAAAGGAACTCATCCTTGTCCACGACAGTGGTCTAAAAAAGTTTGTTACTTCAACCCCCTTGATAAACTGTGGCACTGTTAGCCACCAGTCACTGGATGACTTGAGCCAAGAAATCAAATAAAATAAAGACAGAAAATAGATTTGACAATCTACTACATCACCTGTATACAAATATAGTACCTACACCTAAAAATTATAATGTCTGCCTATAAGACTGATAAAAGCCTTTTCTGGAAGGGAAGGAAATGCCCTATTTTGCTTCAGGAACATTTATTAATTTTCATATGTATAAAGTTCACTACACGGCCCGGCGGGATGGCTCAGTGGTCTAAAGCGCCTGCTTGGGAAAGCTTGGGCGGCTTCAGGGACCGCGGTTCAATCCCCGGCACCACATGCTGCGCCAGCCCTGCCCTTGGGGCGGGCTGAGCCGGCCATAAAAGTGAGTGAATAAACAAATAAAGGTTCTGAAACAAGAAAAATAAATAAATAAAATTAAAAAAAAAAAATAAAGTTCACTACAGATTAGCGCTGATTTATTGCTTTAACACATTAATCCAATTAGGACAGGTACAATGGAAAGGAAAGAGACAAAAAGATAAAAATGAACATTATAAAATTAGAAAAAATGGAATTGTTTAGCTTAAGGAGTAAAGAAAGAGGAAAACAATGATCAGAAGGACAAGGAGGCAAGCTGGGAAGGACAGAGGCAGCTATACACCTGCTACAGAGAGCCTATTTAAATGCATTTTCTTTCAAGACAAGTGGAAAGTTTAGACCTCGAGTTTAGATAGAGAGCAATACAGATCTGGGGCCTAAAAACAAGGGTACAGTGATTGAGGTTTTGGAGAAAGATTAAGACAAATAACATGTAGAGAGCTGCATTCCTCAGCCAAAACACGTCCAAGACAACCTAACACTGCCGATGAATAGTACCTTATTCCACAGAGAAAATGGAGTATTTGGACTAATTTATCTAAGGAGAAACTTAAAAATTAATTTTCTTTTCCAGGGTATAAACTGAAATTAAGAATCTGAAGACAAAAATAGTTTCTTAGTTACCATTCATTCAAGTCAAATATCTGAGATAAAATAGTGATTTTAAACTTTAATAATTTTTTTGAAACAAAAACCTCTTGTATGCCAATACTACTGTGACTTTATGATATTTGTGATAATTTCATAGTTTTAAAAAGCACTTGGGGCTGGGGAGATAGCTCAGTAGAATAAGCTCTTGCCTGGCAAGCTCAGAGTCCTGAGTTCAATCCCCAGTACAAAAAAAAAATCTTTAGGGCTGGCCAGATAGCTCTGCCTGTTTAGGCAGCCACAGGGACCAGGGTTGCCCCCAGAGCATGCCAAACCATGATTAAGACTGGACGCAGTGGCATTTGCTTATAATCCCAGAGCTTGGGAGGCTCAAAACAGGAGAATCACTATGAGTTCGAACTGTGTAGTGAGACCCTGTAGACCCTGTACTAAATATTTTTTAGAAATTTTAAAAATTAAAAATAAAAATCACTTTAAATTGTAAATGGGGCCAGCCAGATAGCTCTGCAGACTAAAGCACCTACTTACGCAGAGAGTAGTCGCCGGGTTCAATCTCTAGGGTGCAGTGCTGGCCCTACCCCCGGTGCATGCTGAGACAGTAACTTAGACTGGACGTGGTTGTGCACACCTGTAACCCAGCTCTTAGGAGGCTATAAACAGGCAGTCACTATGAGTCCAATCTATGTAGTGAGACCCTATAGAACCTGTAGACCCTATACTAAATACAAACACTGCAAATGGTGCTGTACTGCGATCCCAGCACCCTGGGAAGGAAGTCTGCAAATGCAATTCTAGCAACTTGGTGACTTTGCAAGACCCTATCTCAAAAATAAAAAATTAGAGCCAGCCATGGTGGCACATGCCTGTAATCCCAGCAGTTGGGAGGCTGAGGCAGGAGGACCAGTGCAAGTTCAAGACCAGCCTGGGCTACAAAAGTAGTTCAAGGCCAGCCTGAACTGCATAATGTGATCCTGTCTCAAAAAGACCAAAAAAAATTAAAAATTAAAAAAATTAAAAATTAAAAAGATGGGGATATGGCTCAGTTCGAAAGACCTGGGTTCAATCTCTACTACCGCCCCCCTCCCCCCTAAAAAAGCACCTCAACCAAGATGTTAGAGATGTATGAATCTGGGAAATGTGCATGTTGAGATTCCTTAAAGATGTGACAGTATAACATGGAGGTTCTTTATAATCTACTCTCCACTGCTATACATGTGGGGAGCTGTCATAATGAGAAAGGGCTGCCCACAGATGTTTTCATTCTATCCAGTTGAGGATAACAATTCAGAACAGAATTCTAGCAGATAAATACTTACAAATAATGTTTTTCTCATATTCAACAACCAACAAAATGTACTGTATAGAAGATAGACAAGGCCTAGCCTACCACTGCAGAGGAACGTAGACTGCTCCTTAAATCATAAAAGTCCTTTTATCTGTGTTGATTAGCTTAAGACATCTGTCATTTTTCTCCTTCATGAACTTAAATTTTGTTTTTATTTTTGTTTTGTCTTTTTGAGACAGGGTTACACTGTGCAGTTCAAGTGCGCTTTGAACTCTGTAACACAAGCTGGCCTCAAATTTCCAGCTATCCTCCCAGGACTAGGATTACAGGTATGCCCTACATTCTAACCAAAGAATATATGTTTGCACTGAAAAATATACAAGCCGGGGCTGCTTTAGCAGCACATATACTAAAACTGGAATGATAAAAGATTTGCATGGGCCCTGCTCAAGGACAGCAAATTCGTGAAGTGCTCCATATTAAAAAATAATAATAATAACAATAATATGGCATACAGTACTGTGGTTTTGATCAGTAGAGGCAAAATCTTTATTTTATTTTTTTTTATTTATTTTTTTTTGTGGGACCAGGGTTCGAACTCACGACCTTGCACTTGCCCAGTAGGCACTTGTGCCTCGGAGCTATCTCCCCAGCCCCAAAATCTTTATTTTAAATATCAGTGATTATACATTGATGCTTCTGGTTAACCCTATAGTTACTTCAAACATCTTCTACCTAGTAAAACAAAACAAAACAAAACTGCTTTTCTGATATATATGCAAAAAATTCTTCCGAAAATATCAATAATCTGAAATTATACCTAATCCTAATTGTAATAAACAAAAATAAAAACCAAAACAGGCATGGTAGTGCACACTTATAATCCCAGCACCTGGAAGGCTGAGGCAGGAGGATCTCAAATCCAAGACCAGCCTGGGTTATAAGCAAGTTGAGGGTAATCTTGAGTTATACAGCAAGATCCTGTCTCAAAAATCCCCCAAATCATCATCATCATCATCACCACCACCACCAGCACCACCACCATCATCATCATTGGGCCAAAGAGATAGCTCAGCAATCTAAGTGCCTGCCTGGCGAGCTCAAGGGCTCAGGTTCAATCTCCAGTATTGGGCCCGGCATGATGGCTCAGTGGTCTAAAGCGCCTGCTTAGGAAAGCTTAGGCAGCTTCAGGGACTGCTGTTCGATCACCAGCACCACATGCTGTGCCAACCCTGCCCTCAGAGCAGGCTGAGCCGGCCATAAAAATAAATAAAAGTTCTGAAACAAGTAATAAATAAATAAATAAATAAGTTTAAAAATATTTTTAAAAAATCTCCAGTACTGCATGCCATGCCAGCCGTGCCACCGTGCCAGCCACTGAAACCAGGTGTGATGGTGTATGCCTAGAATCCCAGCACTAGGGACACTAGGAGGATCACTATGAGTCCAACCTGCATAGCGAGACCCTATAACAAATAAATACATAAATTTTTAAAAAATCATTATTTTCAAGTAAAAATTTTATGAAGAAAAGTCAAGAGGAAAGCTGATTTTTAAAAATAATTTCATTGCTTAAACTATAACTTAAATAGATTTTTAACTTAAATGAAATCACTACTGTGACTATGGTGTATTGAATTCAATAAGAGAGTGGCACATTCACTACTTGGAAATCATGAATAGTTTATGCAGCTTGTAAGCACCAACCTTCCCCCTGTGATAAACAGCACCACCCAACAATGATAACCAGCTTAGTTCCCCTCCTTCTTTTTGCCAAGTAAGTTCTGGGAGAGCAAAAACAGTACATGTCCATGCAAAGCCTAACACACTAGGTGTGCAGCTCTTGTAGCAGGAGTGACGTCATCTTCCACTCTAGAAAGCTGGTGCTAGGTGTTGGTCCTATTTCCCAGGTGCTGTGTACAGGCTAACAAGTGAAACGGACTTGCCTTGCCGGGGGCTCTGTTCTCCACATTTTCAGGACCCTGTGCTTTCCAACCAACCCTTGCTGTCAGGATAGGTGGGTGAAAAGCAGTGTGACTGTGCATTAGACAAAAGATAGCAAGCAATCCTCAGGCTCCATCACTGAGTAAAATGATTGGCTAATTCCTAGTTGAGGTACTTCACTTTCTTCAGATAACAAGATCATTGTCCTCATCTTAAAGTTCTTCCTTCAGCAAATATTTACATACTTTAAAATATACAGATTTTAAATATTCAGCCTAATACGTCTGAACAACTATACACAACTTGTGAGTCTAGCCACAGGTATACAGCAGTTCCTTGTACTAGTCTTGCATTTAAAAATGATGTGAAAACCAAATCAAGGGGCCCGGCGGGATGGCTCAGTGGTCTAAAGTGCCTGCTTGGGAAAGCTTGGGAAGCTTCAGGGACCTCGGTTTGATCCCGGCACCACATGCTGCGCCACCCTTGCCCTGAGGGCAGGCTGAGCCGGCCATAAAAATGAGTGAATAAACAAAGGTTCTGAAACAAGAAAAAAATTTTTAAAAACTTAAAAAAAAAAAAAAAAAGAAAACCAAATCAAACAGTATACACTTGAATTTCCAATATCCCAATGAAGCTATCAAATAGCTGCACTACCCAGAAAGTTTTCTGGTGCCCTTTCCAGGCAATCACAATCCCTACCCAGAGGCAACTGCTGTCCTGATCTCTCCCATCACACCTTCTGCCTGTTCTCGCATTCCTCATGAGTGGTGTCACGCTGCTCACACTCATCTACATAGGCTGCTCCTACTCTGAACAGTATCTCTGAGGTTCCTCTCTTATTGTGTGAGTCAGCAGCTCATGCCTGCTGAGAAAGACGCTATGAACATTTTGTACGTCTTTTCATGCACATATATTTTATTCTTGGTATAGCAAGATTTCATCGAAAAGAAACAAATAAGCAAATAAGCCTGGAAAAGAAGAGAGTTCTGATAGAGCCATGAGCACAGATATGTGTGTGTATGTATATGTTTGTATGTAGATATGTCAACTATATGCATATATACTATACAATGCAAAAAATATTTAGTATTTATATTTACATGTGTACATGAACTTGATTATAAATTAACCTGAGACCAACAAAATTCTTTTTAAAGAATTTATAAAGTTCATAGTGAAACTAAATCTAAGATATGAAAGATGACAGTTCCAGTTTTTCTCAACACTGTACATTTATGTTTTACCTAAGATTCAAAGAGAGATGTAAATAATTCAAGAGAAATAAATTTCTCTCCATATAAATTCTCTTATGCTTCAATGAAACTTTCTTATACCTCCTCTCAAACTTTGATTTCAAAATTATCCAATTATCATTCAGCATATAATTTTTATGCTATAAAATCCAAAATATGTTAAGATTATAAAATGTTTATTGTCTTGATTTTTCAAAAACTCAAACATGGAAACAATTTCACTGGCTAATAGTTAACATGGGGAAGAAACATTCCATGCTCATTCAGAATCTATTTTGACAAAGATTCAATCACCAGGGGCCTGGCAGGATGGCTCAGTGGTCTAAAGCACCTGCTTAGGGAAGCTTAGGCAGCTGCAGGGACCTCGGTTCGATCCCCCGCACCACATGCTGTGCCAGCCCTGCCCTCAGGGCAGGCTGAGCTGGCCATAAAAATAAATAAATAAACAAACAAACAAACAAAAAGTTCTGAAACAAGAAAAAAAAAAAGATTCAATCACCAGAATGTTTTATCCATTAAAAAAAAAAAAAAAAAAAAAAAACATCGTGGCACTAAGTCTGTGATAGCAACATTTTGACTCAGTTCCACCATATAACTTTCATATGACAACAAACACTTGAGGTTTACTTTCCAGATAGGAAATTAAGAAATTAAGATCAATCTGAGATTCATACCCTATTTTTAATAGATGATCATTTCCAAGGAACTCTAACATCATCTATATGCTGCCAAGAGTGAAGCAGAGTGCTACACATAGTTTCAGAAACTTACTACTGCCCCTATTAGCAAGAGTTCAAAACTATGAATGGGATAAAACACAGTCTTCTAGCTTTCTATCTTTCTTTGCCTTGTATTTCTCCTTCAAAAAAAAAAAAAAAAAAAAAAACAGGCAATTCCAAAAACATACAATTAAAATGTACATTTAATTTTTTTTCCCCCCCAGGACTGGGGTTCAAACTCACAACCTTGCACTTGCCAGCCAGGCACTTGTGCCTGGGAGCTATCTCCCCAGCCCATGTATCTAGTTTTTTGTTTTTTTTTTTTTGTTTTGTTTTTGTCTTTTTGAGACAAAGTCTTCACTATGCAGCTCAGGCTGACCTTGAGCTTACGTTGTAGCCCGGGCTGGTCTCCAACTGACAACCATCCTCTTGCCTCAGCCTCCTGAGTGCTGGGAGGACAGGTGTGTGCCACCACACCTGGCTTTACATTCTAATCTTAAAAACAATATTTTTGCCAGACAGGTGGCACACACCTGTAACCCCACCACTTGGGAAGCTGAGGCAGGAGGATCACTGCAACTTTAAGGAGGCCAGCCTGGGCTACACAGCACACTCTAGGGTAGTCTGAACTGCATAGTGAGACTGTATAAAAAAAAAAAAAAAAAAAAAAAAAAAAAAAAAAAAAAAAAAAAAAAAAAAAAAAAAAA
>PVJA010004067.1:36049-89447 GCA_004027025.1 Myocastor coypus | reverse complement strand
TTTTTTTTTTTTTTTTTTTTTTTTTTTTTTTTTTTTTTTTTTTTTTTTTTTTTTTTTTTTTTTTTTTTTTTTTTTTTTTTTTTTTTTTTTTTTTTTTTTTTTTTTTTTTTTTTTTTTTTTTTTTTTTTTTTTTTTTTTTTTTTTTTTTTTTTTTTTTTTTTTTTTTTTTTTTTTTTTTGTCTTTTTGAGACATGGTCTCACTATGCAGTTCAGGCTGGCCTTGAGCTCACTTTTGTAGCCCAGGCTGGTCTTGAACTCACACTGATCCTCCTGCCTCAGCCTCCCAAGTGCTGGGATTACAGGTGTGCGCCACCATGCCCGGCTCAGAACGTTACTTTTTTAGATCCACACCCAAGAGAGTATTAACACAAATATGTGATCTAAAACTCTTTAGTTC
Organism: Myocastor coypus; assembly: GCA_004027025.1. Taxonomy (NCBI): domain Eukaryota; kingdom Metazoa; phylum Chordata; class Mammalia; order Rodentia; family Myocastoridae; genus Myocastor; species Myocastor coypus. Next base: position 89,050 of record PVJA010004067.1, on the reverse strand, counting down.
ATTGTGGTAGTCTAGATGAATATTCACGTAGTCAAGTCAGCTTTGGTATGAGTTGAAAGTGAAGGAATGTAACAGATAGCTCTGTGGTAGTTGTCATTTTGTTATACTTGTTTGTTTGCATCATATTTTGTTTTCATAGTATTTGTTCTGGATTATTTCTCATTTTTCAAAATTAGAGACCTCACATAAAAAGTACATTTTCATCTTCTAAGGGAACGTAGCAGACATGAGAACACTGGAATTACATCCAAATATGGTCAGATTGAACTCTAAATGAAAACCTGTGGCCCACCAGAAGTGTCCTCAGATTACCATTTTTCTGACCTGGCTGAATTCATGCACTTACATTATGACCAATGGGACCACTTCAACTGTCTGACTTTAGAGGTTTTGCGTGATAATCAAGGAATTCAAATAGCAATACAATTCAAATAATGCAATTAACAGGAAAAAGTGATAGGTCAGACTATTTGAAAATAGGCAAATCTTTAGAAAGGTGCATAGAACCTGAGAGCTGAGCAAAAGAGATTGAACATTTTTAGCAAATTTTAAACCTCAAATCTGATGAACTAGGGCAAAAATGGACAAGACATTAGCAGATCCTTGCAGTCAGTTGAGCATAGTAGAAATTACTCAGTAGTAATGACCATGACCCAGGCAAAATGCTTAGCTCTTTACTCTGTGGTTCCTGAAAATAGGGTATGGTAAGAAGTGGGGTAAAGGAAGTTTAAGTACTAGGTCATATGGTCATTGGTGGAACCAAAGCAGATAGAACTTGAAACTTGAGCACTAGTGCACACAGGCCTTTGTGAAATTGGCGCTGCAATGTGACAGTGTGACTGTTCAGCATGCACTGCTATGGCAGGAGGAGGGATGAGCTAGGGGAGGCGGACATCATGTTAAGGTGCTTTGAGAATGATGCTCCAGTGGATACATAGTGAGTTTAAGGTCAGCCTAGACTACATAGCATATATCTACACTGACTCTCCAAGATTGCTGTGACACTTAAAATTTGAGCAAGGATGATATTTTGTCTCACTGACAAAGGTAAATTATATTTCTTGTTTCTAGGTCACAGAGTAAGTCACTATAGCAACCCTCGATTTTCACTAAAGCTACATTGTTACTGTCTGGTACCAAGTTAAAATGACCTGGCATTTTATAAGATCAGGGTCAGGTCTGCAGATTTGGGCATTAAACTGCACAGCATCAGATCACCTCTGTCTACACTGACATGTGACAAATGCTATAAATCAATGCGGGTATCACTTAAACAACCCAAAGTTAATGTAAAAATAAAAGTCAGAACCCCAGAATAGAAACACTTTAATACTCACTGACTAGGTGGACTGGATAAAATGATGTGAGTTTTACTTCATTGCATATAAAGTAAATGCAGTGTTAGTATCAGCCGCTAAGGTTGTTAAATAATCGTTTGACTAAACCATGTAAAATGTTTAGAAGTATCTCTTAACTGAACAATTGACTATAGTGTGATGATAACGATAGCAGTTGGAAACAAGCCAGGTTTGCAACATTGCAAGACACACGATAAAGCATGCTGAGGGGTGTGCTCTAGCAGTTATTGTTACTGGGGAATCAGGGCAGGTGGAGCAGGACTTCTCCTCACTAATTTCTAAATGTTCGAAATGTATGATTGTTGGTTGGAATAAGGATTTGAGGGGGAAAAAAGAGAAGGAAAGAAAGAAGGAACTGAGCAATTAAGACAATATCAAAGATGAAACATCACCCTGAAAGAAATAACACTGGGTAATGGGACACAGGATGGAATAGTCGGGACTGGGGCTCTTGCAGATTAGACAGACGTGGAGAAAGATTAGACATCTTGGAGGAAATGCTTAGCATGGCAGGCAGAAGTGACAAGAAGTGGCCAGAGCTGCAAAGAAGGTCCTGGTGGACTGAATTCCAGTCTGGAAAGGAAAGAAGGAATTCAAGTAAATGCTCTCAGAAGGGCCCTATTTAAAGGACCAAGAGAATGATGGGGTCCCATGGTGAATCAGTAGGGAGAGTGGAGTGCGTTGAGAAGGAAGAAAGAGAAGCAGAAGGAGGAGGAGGAGGAGAAGGAGAAGGAGAAGGAGAAGGAGAAGGAGAAGGAGGAGAAGGAGAAGGAAACGGAGACGGAGACGGAGACGGAGACGGAGAAGAAGGAGAAGGAGAAGGAGAAGGAAACGGAGATGGAGACGGAGACGGAGACGGAGACGGAGACGGAGACGGAGACTGAGGAGGAGGAAGAGGAGGAGCAGGAGGAGGAGGAGGAGGAGGAGGAGGAGGAGGAGGAGGAGGAGGGTTCAGACTCAAGGTGTTAAATACAAGGGCAAGCTGGATGTTATTGTGATTCCCATGGCGGGTCATGGCTTTTGCCAGCAGATTTTAGTCATAAAAATCTAGAATGACTATTATGAGGAGAATATTCCCATTCTGTAATGAACGCTCAATGAAGACATTCAACATAAACTTTAGGCATCATTAATATTGATGTTGCCAGAGATCGTGCTCCTACGTGGATGCTGCATAATGATTTTGAAATCATTGTGGCTGAACATTTCAGTCTAATTATCTGTTCTCCAACATTCCCCAAATGATTATGTTGACAGGTCAAAAAAAAAAAAAAAAAGCAGCCTTAATGAAGTCAGTGGGGTCATATTTCAATTTAAAGACTGCTAATTTAAATTGGGACCCTAAATTATAAAACTGTAGAAAATTCTCTTACAATAATTCCAGTTTATGTAGCCTTAACACTCATGCATAATTTCCCAGGAAGACCTCTCAGAACCTGACATGTTCCATGCAAAAATGTGAGTTATGATTTTTTTGCTTTGTTTAAGATTCAGATTGGGAAAAAAAAAAAAAAAAATATATATATATATATATATATATATATATATATATATATATTTTTTTTTTTTTTAAACCTAATTTCATTTTGTTTTATCCCAGGGGATTTTGGCCACATTCCCAGGTGTGATCTTCAGCCTTTGGAGCACGTCATGTGAGTAAGGGTAGAACTGATGGCTCCACTTCGCTGTGACTTATTGCCCACCACGGTGCCATGCTAACACCAGTTAGCTATTTTCAGGAGGTTTCATTCTTTTTTCGTGCCGAGGACCAAACCCAGGGCTTCCAGCTTGCTAGACAAGCATTCTGCTGCTGAGCAAAATCCCCAGCCCCCCAATTAGATATTTTCTTATGAATTTATACAAAACTTCCCAAGTAGGGTACTGTAATGTCTTCTTATGACATTACTTTTAAATGCCTGTAACCATTACTGACAATTCTCTGTGGTTTATAGCTTTTAGCTGGTTTTGAGTTTTTTAACTCATAAATAAGATATATATATATATATATATATATATATATATATATACATATATATATATGGAGAGAGATCCATACATAGATAGATCTAACACACACACACACACACACACACATATATATATATATATATATATATATATGTTATATGTTGTATCATGTATTTCAAAGTAAATCATGCCCTGTTTTATGCACACTCTGTTTTGTGATGCTGGTAACTACTGGTAAATAGAAGTTGCATTAGGTGCCAAGGTAGCTACCTTCAACTGATACAGAACATAGAGGATAAGACCAACAATGGAATCACTTGTCATGAACGCAAACTGGGTGCTGCAGATATTCAGCACTCTCCTAAAAGAAATCTTGAGAATTGTATTTGCTCTTCCTTGAGTTAAGTACAAAAAAACAATTCTTGGGAGGGTAAATATTATTATGTGAAGCAGGAATTATTTTTATACAAATGGAGCTAGGAAGAATGGCTTTCCTGAGTGAATGTGACACCTCGGGAAAAACGCAAAAACACAGCAAACTACCTCTACCCTGGGAGTCAGGGTAAGGAGGAAAGTAGGTACTACGGATGAAGATGCTGCTCAGGTCTTCCAGAATAGGGTGAGCCACCTATTATTGTCACAGGAGTCATGAGTTTAGATTTTCGGAGGAGTTATGTTACAGGATTTTGGACTGCCAGTGTGGGAAAGAGGGACATCGAGGTTCAGATTAGAACAGAATGCCTAAGAAAGTTAGTTTGCCAGAAAATGCACAGCTTACGAGTGTGGAAGTTGAGAGGCAAGATAGACAATAGCAAAGTAACTTTATTTCAAGGTAAATTAACCCATTTGGCTCTCTGTTCCACAAAGGTAATTGGGTAAGCAAACAGAATTATTTTTTTAAAAAATGGATGCCAGCATGTGTTAGAGAGATTAATGACTGCCTGATTCAGAATGAAATTACAATCACTCAGATTTTTCAGTGAAATTTCACCTTAGGTCTGATCTCCATTTGGCCTTTCCTATTCCCTCTGAAGTGGACAGGCAAAGCCCACCCTCTGAATCACTGGACCTTTCTTCACACTTGCTTTCCTTCACACTAATTTCAGAGAGAGCTTATGTGCTGGAGTTTGGTTGTTTAATTAAGAAGATTACAATTAATTTTTAGAGGGAAGTGTTAGTTCGAACACAGGTTTGGACAGTGTACTAGGACAAAAAAATTTCACTAGGTTCATGTTATGTATCAATGCTTAGTCTGGATCCCCAAATATCAACTCAAAATTGAGTTCTGAGCCTTGGTGATTATAATGTACAAGTACCTAACGACAGAGTCAGTATTCAGTCAGCAACAAGAAAACAAGTATATTTTAACAATTTTTTGTGGAAGAAGAAAGTACTAACAATTTAAGAACAGTCACACTAAAGAAAAAGAAAAAAAAACCTTAAAATTATCACTCCTCTTGCAATGGTAGAGTCAATGTCCTTAAAATCATAGAAGGCATTTTAGTGTTTGTTAAATATTATTGACAATGATGAAATTTAAATACAGTTCATTTATTGGAACACTTAAATATGTTGTCAATCTGGCCACTTCGCTTTGTATAATTTACTTAGAGGAAAAAAAAAAAAAAAAAAGAGAGCAAAAGTTCCAGCGAACTGTAATTTTCTTATGTGCTTCTCTAAAAGGCAACACCAAACAATTATAGTGAAACAATGCTCTGACCTCAATAATCACACGTTGAATATACTTTTATCTGGAAAAAGCCATTAGGAGAAACTGTGACCAAGGTGGAGAAAGCTTTTGTGTGTGTTGGATAAAAGTAACACAGCAGGAAAACAGAAATACAGCCTTACTAAAACAACTTCAGAGCCCATGATTTTGACTTCTTCAAGTAGTAACTCATTGACTCCCGGGCTCAGAATTTTCTGCTCTCAAACCAGAATGCAAGCATTGAATGCAAGCATTGAGCTATCTGTCCTGTTTTTTGCATGCAGCACTTTTCAAGACAGTGCATTAGACACTGTAGGAATTCCATATAAAACTACCAAGATATGTTTTTCTTAATTTTTCCTTTTTAATTTTAGGGAAGGGTCTACAGGGTGCTCAGGGTCTCACTATTAGATTGGACTCATAGTAATCCGCCTGTTTACAGCCTCCCAAGAGCTGGGATTACAGGAACGCCCCACCACTCTCAGTCTCAATTGGCACCTTATTGCATTCCAGGGGTGGTGCAGACACAGCAGGCCTGGGGATCAAACCATGGCCCCTGTGCCTCCTTGCACATGGTTTAATCCACTGAGATGTTTCACTGGCCCACGACCTGTTTTATTTTCAGAAAGAATATGCGCTGCGGTTTACAGCTTCACACTTACCAACAGATTCTTTTCAGTATTTGAGGGAGAAGCCAGGAGCAAATGTCTTTAGCTTATGTCTTATCACCTCTGGGCCTTATGTTGCCTTTTTCTCTCCTTGCAAATATCATCTCTGCTGCTTATCTCATAAGAGCACACACCCTGTCCTTTCATGGAAGCTGCTTCTAGAAGTGCCAGCTTTCCCTGCATTTCCTTCCTACCCTCCCCCCAGCCCTGTGGGAAAGCTTTCTCCAGCTAGCTAACATTGGTGAAGAATAGAATCCTTTATAGTAAAAGCTCACAGGAAAAGTTAAAAATAACATCGGAAACGAGAAATGAAGAGGAAGATTATTTTACAAATTCATCATCATCACTTTATTAAAACTAATTTTCTCTCTTAGTCACATTCATGAGTAATTTGTTATTTGTATATATGTTTACCCTTGCGAGTCTCCATTTATTTATTTATTTATTTATTTAGTCTTTGTGAGACAGGGTCTCCCTATGCTATTCAGGCTGGCCTTGAGCTCACTTTTATAGCTCAGGCTGGTCTCGAACTCACACGGATCCTCATGCCTCAGCCTCCCAAGTGCGGGGATTACAGGTGTGTGCCAACACACCTGGACCAGTAGGTCTCCTTTGATTTCAGCTTTTACCTTTCTCTATGCCTAAAAGCCTGGGTCCCATAGCTGGTTTATGGTGGAGGAAAAACTCTGCTTCAATTTAGCTTGCCTCCTGATCTTATATCCCATGTTCCCTTCCCTCACTTTTAATGCCTGGTGATAATCTTGAAAGACAGAAGTTGAGATTTAGTCAATGTTTAGCTAATCACACTAGCCAATAAATGATGAATACTTTTCTGTCAGGCAAGATAAGCCTATTCTACAAATCTGCAGCAAGGAAAGCCACAGGTGTGGAACCCTAAACGAGACACAGTGCCTTGTCTCTGCTGTCTGAAGGCAAGTCGAAGAACCTCCAGTCAGCAAGGGAGGACAGGTGTGGTGACCCACTCACTGCTTGGAATGTGTAGGACAGGCGAAAATGTAGAGAAAGTCCTTCCACCCTGGCCCTCCCCGAGTAACTAGAACTCAAGGAATTCTACAGAATGATTAAACGTGAGAACTAAGTACAAAGTCATTACAAAAATCAAGAATGAGAGACAGAGAGAGAGAATAACCCAGCTCTGAGTGGGTAGGACAGGAAAGCATACTGCTATGAGGGACGAGGGCTAGGATGCCATGTGAGACTGGAAGCAGAACGGAGGATAACGATTGTGTATAGAATCAAGAGAGAGAGAACCAGAACTACGTGTGGCGCCACCAGAACAGGAAAAGGGTGGGCAGTATCTACCTTTTCTTATGCTATTTTCAGTCTCTTGCTCGTGCCTGCGTTAGTTAAACTAACAGTGAGCCAATGGGCAAGAAAACATCAAGGGAAACGTATTGGGGAGCAGAGAGTCCCAGGACTGCCCAAACTGCAGTCCATCTGCCTTGGTTACGAAAACAAAGTGTTTTCAAGAATGTCAAATATTTATTATCCTTGTTTAATAATACATGAAAGTTTGTATTTCTAATGCCACCACCATAAGCTTTTGCAAGTGAAATAAGGCTACATAAATGATTTCACTTGATCAGCCATGATCAATTTAATGCTAATGAAGCCATTAGAACAATTCACATCACCGGGCACTTCAAAGCATATCAAACATCTTCCTCACTAAATATTTGTGAGGTGTTAGATATTCTCTAGATCATGTGCATCTTTTTATTCATATTCCTATGTAATCATATGTTATATAAAATAAATTTTTATATGATGTGAAGCTCTCTGACCTTTTCCAATTAATTTTTCAAATTGTGTACTATCATGTTCATTACTTCTTCATGAATATTTTCTTTCAGATTTACTAAAACCTCATTACTGAACTTACAAACAGAAAGTTACTGGCAAGCTTACTGAAAACTCATTGTGCTTACAAATGATAAGAAATGTAGTTGTGGTTTCAGAGGGCACCGGATCAAGTGATGTGTGCCGTCATTGATTTCAGAGGTTAGGGAGTGTTTCTTCTTTTTCCTTCTCACACAGAAGTATCCACAGTGCATAGGAGTGATGGCCTGGGTGTACAGTAAAAGATATATGAATCATTACAGGAAAAAAGTCACTTCGTTTCAGTGTATTTTAGTAGTGTGACATGATTTCTATTTTTTTAGTATCATTAGTATTTGTTAAAAGTACATATGTTATACAGTCTTCTTGGGGATTGGTACATGAGCATAACACAGCTTGCTTTCCTTTTTTCCTTCCTTTATTCCTTCCTTTCTACCTTTCTTTCTTTCTTTCTTTCTTTCTTTCTTTCTTTCTTTCTTTCCTTCCTTCTTTCAGGCTCTTTCCCTACCTTCTCCCTCCCTCCCCTCTAATTCCCCTTTCCAATTTTCCACTCTTGATATTGTTAATTCTCAGTTCATGTTTAGGGCACCTAATGTCGATATTTATTATGGCTCTTAGCAGTTCATGCGTGGCATATCACCATTCTACCTATTTCCAAATCTCCTGCAATTCACCCCTTTTGCTTCGTTCCCTGGGACCTTTTCCCATCTGCATGAGATCCATCGATCTCTACCTTCCTATATTTTTCTCTTACTTTGTAATTTCCCTTCATCTGATGTAAGATGCCACACAGTATTCAAATTTTTAGTCTGATATATTTCAGTCAACGCCATATTTTCCAGGTATATTCATTTTGTTACAAATGTCTTCATTGTTCTTTATAGCTGAATCACAGTCCATTATATAGAGATATCACATTTTCTTTACCCTATCATCTCGAGGTTATACAGGCTGTTGGCAACATATAGCTATTATGAATTGTGGTACTGTAAATAAAGATATGCAAATATCAAAGCATTATGATGTCTTAAGCTCTTTGGTGATGATTACTATAAGGGAGATAAATGGAGCAATGCAGAATTTATACTTTTGATTCTATGAAGGGTCTTCAACTAATTTCCTTATTTAGTGAACAAACTTACATTCCAATCCAAAGTTTAAGAGGAGTCTTTTTATTAGATCCATGCTAGCATTTGTTATCTTTTGATTTCTTCCTGGTCAAAATTCTGTAGTAAGATGAAATCTTAGTATTGCTCAGGGTTAGGCAAATAGCTCGGTAGAATAAGCTCTTGCCTGGCAAGTGCAAAGGCCTGAGTTCAATCTCCAGTTTCAAAAAAAAGTATCTTAGCATTTTAGTTTTCATGTATCTAACATGAAGACATACTAAGTTCAGAATATTTAAATAGAAAACATTACTATGTTTACTGAATAATATACTAATGATTATTATAGTGACATAATAACACACTAAGTTAAAGAGGTTCCTTGAAATGTAAATCCATGAGAAATTTTGTAATTATTAATGAAGTACCTTGTATCATGTTATGTCATCATCATAGTTAATTCACGTGATAAGTAAGCATATTCCTCTTTTATATATCATAAATAGAGCTAAGAATCCTGAAGTAACAATCACCAAATTCTACTACTCACTAGGAATCATAACCTGTGTGTTTATTTAAAATTATTTACTCTTCACTTTATATCATGTTGTGTCTGATAAAATAACTCTGAATTAGAGTATATATGATACACTGAATAATTTTTTTGGCCCTTTTATTTTCCCCTAGTACTGGGGATTGAACTCGGGACCCTGCACTTGCTAGGCAAGCACTTATTCTACTGAGCCCAACACTGCACAATTGACTGTAATTTTATATGATATTAAATCTATTAAAGGGAAGTCCTTTTTTATTCTCACATTTTTAAATAAATAAGACCTTTTAAGGGTGAGATATCATTTCTGTTCATGAAATTTTGTTTCTTTGTGCCCTCTAATCACACTTTGAGCTTTACTGTATGTAATTAAAAGAATGAAATATATACTTTTTGGTAATTGTATCCATCAAAGTTGAATATCAAGTTTGCAAGTTGATCATACGGTCAGGATTATTGTGGTTGTTCTGAATACTGGCATAGCAATTGACATAGGCCCCAGGTAGCACCTGCACATGAACCAGGAAACTCTGGTCCAAAATGTCACTTTTCAAATATAATCTTCAGGTCTTTGTTTTCCTCAAACCCCCCCCCCAAAAAAAAAAAAAAAAGAAAAATCACCACGAACTTCAGTTTGTAAAATGGATGTGCTGCTCTATCATGAAATCTCTGGAGAATTTTGCCAATTTGACAGCAAAGGTCAGGGCAGAGTAACCTAATAGTCAAAGCAGAAACTCTACAACTCTGCAGCTAGATAAAAGAGGGGTTTTTTTTGTTTTGTTTTTGTTTTTTTCAATTTTTGTTTTATTTTCTTGCAGGTTTAAGGAAGAGTTTGCAGGGAGTTCAGGGTCCCACCATTAGAGTGGAATCTAAGTGATGCGCCTGTTTACAGCCTGTCAAGACCTAGGATTACAGCCGTGCCACCATGGACAGTCTCAACTGCAGTCTCAGTGCATCCTTGGGCAGGGGCCGCCAAGGCAGGCCCTTGAGCCTGCTTGCAGGCGCTTTAATCTGATGAGCTATTTGGGTGGCCGTGATAAAATAGACCTCAATCCTTCTCAGCTTTTGAATTTGTCACCTCATTGTGCCAGTTAACTTCCATTAACCTTAGGATCCTCACGTGTAAAACAGACATAAAAGAATCCTTCCTAGGCTACAATTAAGAACAGATTAATTCTTACATACATGCTACCTACAAGTAGTGCTGGCGCACAGGGCTCACACAAACGATTCCTGGTGTGATGGCACGGTGTAAATATCTTATATTTTTCTATTTTCCAGCAGCGGAAGGTAAAAAAGGACTTGTGCACTTGCCCTTAGCTGTCCTTGCTCAGTAGGTGCTGATGTCTAGGACATCTAATCTTGGCCATCTCCAAATCCCAGTGAAAATGTTGGAAGAGATTGAGCGAAATTCTCTTCTATTTCCCTTTAGTCCAGAGGTACAACAAGTTGGAATTCTTATAAAGATTTAATTTATCTTTTGTCTGATGGCATTCTACCAGGAAAATGAGAGCATCACTGGATCTCAGTGGCAGGAGGGAAAAGGAAGACATTTGAAATAAAAGCAAAGCTAAAATGTCAATTAGACATTTAACTTCCCCAATAAAAGTCTCTATTGGTGCCTTAGAGGAAACTAAAATAGAAGAATGCAGAATTCTCCTGTGGGATGGTCAGTGCATCCTGGTAAGTTTATAGATTGGATCTAAACAAAAATTTGACTTTATTTCAGCAATAAAGAATTCATTAAGTTTTACCTTGTCTTGGGAGCTAATTGTCTTACGGCGAAAGAGTATCACAATACATTTCTAAAATGCAAATGAGGTAGTAAAAATAAGGACCCATAAAAAAGATACCTGAGACAAAGTTTAGCCTGAGAATGAGAAGCCAGTGCTCATATTCTAAGTCTGCCTAATATTATTTTAAGTTATCATCTTAATTTTCTCTACTTTCATAAGAGTGATAATAATGTTTCTGTAGAACTGTTAGGGTTATTGTATTGGATGCAGTACATAATACCTGGCTCTCTGCCAAATGCACAGCAGGATCACAGTACATGTGACTATTTTTACATCAGTGTTTTGTGTTTTCAGTGCAATGGCAGTTATTCCGTATCATGCAAGGAGACTATCTGAAGCTTCCTTAAATCACTTGCGATATGCTAAATCATTTAATATTTTCAAATAAAGAATCAGCTATGAAGAGGTCCAATATACTGAATTCATGTTTATTTAGGTCATTTTCAAGGATTGTATTATTAAGCTTTCCCTTACATACGAATAGAGAAGGGGTAAATGACAACATGACTACTTTTTATATAACTCTGTTTGATCATAGTTAACTTACTAATGTGGACAACCAGCTGTTAACTCTCGGGAAAAGAAAAAAAAAAACTGTGATTTATAATACTATTGGTATATGGTCATTCCTTGAATTAGACAGAAACTTTGGTGGTTAGCATGCTAAAAAACATGTCCTTTATCTTTGCTCCAGAGTGGCACAATTTTCCAGAGACACTGTTATAATTTAAAAGAAAAATCTAGAGTCTGCTTTCTTTGAATAAAATAAAATCAAAGTGCCTGTGTAATTTAATTTGCTTCTGTTACCTCTACTAAATTTCCGATTGTCTGCTTTTGGTAAGTAAATAAGAAGTACCTATATATTCCAGATGTGGCTTAATGAAGCAAGATTAGGATGTCTAGTTTTTGATTGTCAATTAAAGTAAACAAACATTATCTTCTTTTACCAAGAAGCTTCTTATAAGTTTCAAATTACATTAATAATGTGATGATCAAACGCTACATTTTAAGGGATAAAAGTGCTAGGACAGAAGGAAGAAAGTAAACTGGTTGCAGAAGATTTTGAAGAGAATAAGGCTATGGAGAAAATCAGCCTCCTTTAAAGCTCACGGTGTTTAGAAGCTTCATTAAGGAGAAAAGTAGGCAGTCCGAGAACACGCTTCAAAGTTGTCTGGTACAGTTGCACATGACCGTAACAACATGTATTTCCTGCCTTTAGGAAAGTGTCATGGGCTAATTAGGAGATAGTCTCACACTGTATCTTTAAAAAGACAGAATTTTGACCTATTTTTTTCTTTATCTCACTGTTCATAGTATCTGCTCATTAGACACAAATTGGCTAATTCTACCACTTTTAGGGCAAAATTGAACTTCGAATTTATTTCTATGGTAAAACCGTGATACTTAGCTCTGATCGATTTTATTTGAAGGGCATATGAGACATTATTTATTCATCATAGTACATTTTTTCTTCTTTTTAAAAATGCTGCTGACCTTCGATCTCTCTAGTTTCTCAGGTTTGACTGGCTTTAATTGTGACTGTAAACAATGTCTCTTATCGTAGACCCTCAGCAAATTTGACTTCTCATACACTGTTAATTAGTAAGATGTTCAAAATAGTGATCATGTATTTACAATGTTATCTTTATAATTAGCAGTTTGTGTTGGTTAATTTTCTTGTTGCTTACACAAAAAATACCTGACACCCACAGGCAAAGGAGGAAAGGTTCACTTATCTCACAGCTTGTAGAGGTTTCAGTCCATAATCAGGTGCCTCCAAGACAGTGTGGCCTGACGTCAAGCATTGCAGAACAGAAACTGCTCACGGGAGGCCAAGAGGAGGCAAAGTAAGCAAGGCGCCTGAGCAGCTATTCCTGCCCCTGTAGTGCTGTATCGAGGTTTTCAGGATTAAAATGGTGTCAACCCAACAAATACACTCATTAATAATCATCCACCTTTCATCCTAACATCCTTAATTCCAGCACTGTAGTATGAACCAGTTACACGCTCCACATCCAACCATCTCAGAAAAAAGCCCCACGTAAAACTGCATGAAGCTTTGGGTGACAACTAAATATAGCCATCACATATAATAATGGCACATTTGACAAGTTGTATGCCCATCCGTAGAGATTCCTACTCCGTACATAATTTAGCCACTGTTCCTACTTCCTGTTGGAATAAATGTATATTCTTAGAGCTAGTTTTCATTTTTATTTTATTTTATTTTTTGTCTTTTTGAAATAGAGTCTCACTATATGGTTCAAGCTGACCTTGAGCTCACTTTTGTAGCCCAGGCTGGTCTTGAACTCACATTGATCCTCCTGCCTCAGCCTCCCAAGTGCTGGGATTACAGGTGTGCACCACCACGGCCAGCTAGAGCTAGTTTTTAAAAAACCACAGGTACTTCTATTTCATGAAGGATAGCTGAATTCTTTCTGCCAAATAAGGAAACCAGAACGTAGGCAAAACTAGAAAATGGAACTAACTTTTAAAGCATCGTTGAGGTATCAAAAGGATAATGGAAATCTTCAGGACAAACAGAGAGGTGAAATCTCCTTGATGCCATCCCCAAATTGGAAAACTGCACTAACTTGTGTACAAAACATATCAGGCATCTGTAAAATGAATAAATGAATTCTTAAAAGTTTTGCATGGAGTCACAGACATGCTTCTTTTAATGAACTCAATTATCTCCACAATTTTGGTCACAAACCAAACTTGACAAGCATAGAATTAAATTTCCCCGCAAGGACAGCATTGAATTTAACTATTGAATTTTGTACAGTTCTCATGTAATTCAGTTTGTGACCAGAATCTTGGAAAGAATTGAGCTTGTACACTGAAGTACAACTGTAGCATGTCAGCCTTAATAAAGTATTTCTTCAAAAGTAATATTTGTTTTCACACTGTACTACTTTAACAATATGAGAAATACATGATAAAAGTTTTTATCTTGAAGATAACTTGTTTACCTTACCTCGTAAAAGTGAATAACATAATTTTAGGTTTCCCATTTGAAAAGGTAGAAGGTCCATATGCACTGAGAAAAAGTTCTTGCTTAAAAGGGTTGCAAACTTTCCTGAGGCTTTCACACTGAGATATGCACCCTGCTCACTTGGGGAGGATTTTGGAGAAGTGAGAAGGCTCATCTCAGGCTGATGAATCAAGATTTCAGAGCTCATGCATGACAGGTATGCAGACATCACTTTCTTTCATTAAAATTTCCTCAGAGGACTCAGATGCATAAACGATATTATCAACATCCTTACTTTCAGATGACGGTCCTATTTACCTAAACTTTCTATTGTAGTACTGGAATTTCTAAGCTAAACTTTTAGAGATATCAATATATAATATAATAAGCTTACACTGACCTATATCTGGTCATTAGTTTTGTTATATGTTGACGTGAAATAAGGTGTGCTATGGCACAGAATGAAGTGCCTGGGGCTGGCCAAATAGCTGAGCGGCCTGAAGCACCTGTTTAGGTAGAGTGTAGTGGCCGGGTTTGATCCCTGGGGTGTGCTGTGCTGGCCCCACGCCCAGGAGAGCTGTCATGGTGATTGAGACCTGGTGTGGTGGCCTGTGCCTATAATCGCAGCACTTGGGAGGCTGAGAACAGGAGAATCACTGAGTCTGATCTATCTAGTGAGTCCCTATAGATCCTTTACTGAATACATAAAAACTAAACTAAACTAAACTAAAAATAAAATAAAATAAATAGAGTAAAATTGATCAGGGATATTACTTCATGGAAGAGTGCCTTTCTGAGTTCAATCCTAAGTATATAAAGAAATGAAGTACATGTGTTTATTCAGCTTTTATTTTGAAAATAACATGCAAGCTAAAAATGCTTTATTGACAAGTATTACTTTTAGTACTCCATGTTTGGAAAACATGATTACAAACACTGTGGGGATATAGTGCATGTATATGACACATATTAATTATTTTTGTGTCCCCTTCTCCCGCTTCATCTCTGTGTCTGCCTCCATCATCTCTTCTTGTTTCCCCTTTCATTTGTAAAATATATAGCTCTCAATTTGATATGATCTCTCTTTTATTTACCAATACTTTAAAATTCTCATATGCAATGTAGATCATATTTAAACCTTGTGTGTTTGATTTATTTTACCTAATATCACATTCTCCAGGGGCTTCAATTTTCTGTTTTTGGCTAAGTGCTTCTACTTGCAGATGAATGCTATGCCTTTGTGCCTGCAATAGCTAAAAATGAATCAATTAAAACAGTGTCCCTTTGTTTCATTTGCATATAACAATATTTTTACTCCTGATAGCTTATCACTGAAGGCATGAGTCTTCCATGATATCATATACTTAATTCACCAGCAAATACAATGTGTCACATTTATTTCTGATTTCTACATTAGCCGTGCAACATCTAACAGCTTCAATAATCTTGGTTTTTTTAAAAAATTATTTGGTTTTTGCAGGGTCTCACTACACAGCTCAAACTTGTGCTGATCCTCCTGCTCTCAGCCTTCCCAAAGCTGCAAGCACAGGCATGTGCCACTACACCAAGCTTCTGAGGGAGGGGTAGGCACAAAATGCTGTTTCAGGGCTTGAACTGCGATCCCTGTGCTTGCCTAAGCTTGCCTACACAGGCTCTTTATTTGGCTGAGATATCTCGCTGGCCCCAAGTTTCATTAATCTTCACTAAATAAAACAGAACTCAACTGCTTCTAAAAGCCATTGTTCGGAAGAGTGTTAGATGCTACATCATAGTTTTCTTTGGATCTCTTATCTTCCAAATGATTTTCCTGCAGGAAAGTAACATAAAGACTAAAGAGTTAGCCCTATCCAGCTTGAAGAAAACAAATATTCTTAAAATCACACATGTTCATGTTGTCACTGATTGATAGATTGATTGGTTGATTGCCAGGTATTGATCTCTGACGTTGGGAGTGGTATTAAGGCCTGAGGAAGGAAGGATAAGAAGTTCTAGCATTGCAAAATACTTTGAAAATATTCTCAGGTATTTGAAACCACACCCATGATCCTTTTTTGGTAGCGTTATTAGACATTTCCCTGAGCTATCACCCATAGCTATTAAACATATCAATAATATTGCAGTAAGCTTGGATAGGACTGATTTCTACTACAGTTTAGGCAATATAAGCCATGTTGGATACCAGGCAAAGTATTATTGATAATGTGATTAAAATATTGAACAAATGGCTGTGATAAAGTTTTCCAGAGCAGCAAAGGGAGGCAGAGGCAATAAAATCTAAACAAATAGAAAATATGCCATTCTTCATGCTGGGCAATACTTGAGTACCATAAATTGGTAAAGTATTGAATTTATTATGAGTCACATCAATGTCAGATTATTATGAATGAATTTTTTCTTGATAAAATAATGAGTCATGGTTAAATTGATTCCCTTCTACAAAAAGTTAAGCATGAGCTTCCCTATCAATTTTAATGTCACATGTCATTGAATTCTTAGCAAGCAAACAGTGCTTGTCTCAGTTACTCTTCTCTCATTGGTGGGACAAAACAACCAATAGCAAAAGTAAAGGAAGGAAAGGGTTATGGACCTCGTAGAGGAGGTTTCATTCCATACTCTGCTGGTGCCAAGACCGAGTGGCACATAGCAGAGGACAACAGTTTATAGTAGCAGCGGAAAGCAAGAGAATGGTAGAAGCTCAGGCAGCTGGCTAGCTGCTCTCTCCTCCTTACTTCGCAATTCAAATTACCCACCCCAGGGCAAGAGTGTGGCAGTCACACCTGCATTCCCAACTTTGGATCAAGAATCAATGACCAGGGGCCAGTGAGATAGCTCAGGAGACTAAAGCATCTCCTTAGGCAAGCTTAGAAAAGCACAGGGACTACAGTTTGATCCCTGACACCACATGCTGCACCAGTCCCACCCTCAACACATGTTAAATAAGCCGCAGAGTCCAGGAATAGTGGACCAGCCTGTAATGCCAGCACTGGGGAGGCTGAAAACAGGAGGGTCACTATGAGTCCAAGCTGCCTTGTGAAACTCTGTAACAACCAAATACATTTGAGAAAAAGAAATCCATCAGAAACCCCAGAAGCCAACCCATGACTACATAAGGCTTTGGGGGGAGAACTACACACAAACTATAGCAATGCTAGAACTATGTTTGGCTTTTTTTTTTTTTTTTCATATGCTTGGACTTGGAAAACATAATCCAGTGATGAGAGCAATTGGAGAAGCATGGAGAACCAAGATTAGCATTGCCAGTTTCTTTTGATATCATCTTTGCCAACATATAGAAGTTCTCAAACTACTTCTCCTATAAATTAGAATTCCTATGGTATATTTTTTGATCAAGAACTCCATGGGAAAAACTGACATGAATTAATAAGTAAGCACATATGGTGAATAACGTCCATGTTGTTTGTTCACAGTACAGAGAACTTCTGAGAAGGGAATGCTATTTCTTTAGTCTACAATAGGAATATTAAGAGTACTGGAACATCTTGAACAGTGAAAATACTTACCAGAAATGTATTTATCTCAGAGTGAGGCTATAATAAAAAGTGAATTTTTAGAGACTAGAATTTGTGCATTTAAGCTACTACATAATATTTGTGTGTGTGTGTGAAATGAAAATAACAACTACCATTAAAAACGTACGTAAAAGGCTAGGCAGATAGCTCAGCAGACTAAAGAGCCTGCTTAAGGAAGTCACAGTGGCCAGGATTCCATCTTTGGCATTGTGTGCCATCCCTAGCCTCTGGGCATGCTGAGATGGTGATGAGACTGGGTATGGTGGGACACAGCTGTAATCCCAGAGCTGGGGACGTTGAAAACAGGAGGATCACTATGAGCCTAACATGTGTAGTGAGACCCTGTAAGACCTTGTAGTGAAATACAAAAAAAAAAAGAAAGAAAGAAAAAGACATATATTGTGCTCAGAACTTCAAGCGTGTACACATGTTAACTAATGATCATTATGTCCTCTCTTTAACAAATACTGTCAAGTAAATAGTAGGAACTTATACACTACAGTGTGGTGTTACTCTCATCTTTAATTCTCTGTTAATATTTGTTGAATTAATTAATAATGTATTAATTTTGTTTTTAGGCTGATGAAAAAAATATTATTACACACATACACATCCATATATGCAAATATAGATGAAATACTAATATAACCATTTCTTGGTCAGATTAAATTTATCTGGAGAGGAAAATTAAAATGTATTTAAAAACTGATTTGAATTGCCTAGCTATTTTGTCTTTGCTTTGGTATAAGTTAGCACAATCAAATATATTTTAAAAAGAATATGGGATGAATATTGTTATTTATTTATAGAGGCATCAAACACCCATATCTGAAAATGAATAACAAGTAGACATTTGATCTGATAAGTAATTCATTTCTACTACATAAGAGTAAAAAATAAGGATTATAAGAAACATGTACATGACTCATTAAATATTTTCAGGATTTACTCTATTTTTTTTTCTGTCTTTTTGAGACAGGGTCTCGCTATGCAGTTCAGGCTGGTCTTGAGCTCACTTTTGTAGCCCAGGCTGGTCTCGAACTCACATCGATCCTCCTGCCTCAGCCTCCCGAGTGCTGGGATTATAGGCGTGCGCCACCATGCCCGGCTAGGATTTACTCTAAAAAAATGTATGAGGTAATAAATTTTCTAAATACTATTGTTAGTTTTAAATTCCTGGGTTTATTTTCTGGTTACTTGTTTGTTACTGTAGATCATTTATAAAACTCTTAAAATTATAAACTAGAAACTTTTGGGGCTGGGGAGATGGCTCAGAGCAATAAATGCTTGCCTGGAAAGTGCGAGGTCCTGCGTTTGATCCCTTGTGCCACTGAAAGAAAAAAGAAGGAAAGAAAGAAATTTACAAACCTACTGTGATGTTTACTATCCAGTGTTCCACTTTAAATGCCTTCAGCAAGATCTTTACTTATATCTGCTAGAGGTTTCACTCTTTCGAGTTGATCGGATGCCCATTAGTGATCATAAAGCAAAGATAAAAGCTAGGAATGGTCAATTGAGTCTCCTATCCCTTCTCTTTGACAATTACAAACATAGTTTACTGCATTTGTATCTAGAGTACAAAATACACACAATTTTGAGTACAACAATATCTAAAAGTTGTTTGTGATCCATATCCTCAACTAAAAGGAAAAAAAAAAAAAAAAAAAAACACAGAATAATGTTCATATTGGGCTGGAGAAATAGCTCAGGGGCCCAATTGCCTGCCTGGCAAGTACAAGGTTTGATCTCCAGTTCCATAAAGAAAGAAAGAAAGAAAGAAAGAAAGAAAGAAAGAAAGAAAGAAAGAAAGAAAGAAAGAAAGTTCACATTAAGGATAACGATGTTATTTCACCGGTTCCAGAAACGACTCTTGTACTTAGTTCGTTAAAGAAAGCTTGTCAAATAATGTATTGTCTCAAAAATTTATTAAAAAAATTCATTTGATGAGGCTACTAAGGGGAATGCTTCCAGATGTAGATTTTTCTTTTTGGGGCAAAGATATGTTCTCTAACCTCTTTTGACATTATTTAAATCACTAAAAAAAGAAGAATACTATGGGTACTATTATTCTACAAGCAGAACTAGTTGCACAGTCGTGAGGAAAAAATGTTCAAATTGTGTCACTCGGAGAAGATGGTGGCCGTTAGCCGCCGTGTACACACGGGGACACCAAGATCAGCACCCAGCCCTTCCAGGCAGGGCCCCATACCTTTCTCTGCATTCCAGGTTATATTTCCATTGTAGTGTTCTATACATTACTAAATGGAAAGCTGGTCAAATGCATTCTCCATCAACAGTCATTCCAAGCTGTGGCTTGAGATCAAGTGAAATTGGGATGACATCACTGCCCCATGCTTTTTTTTTTTTTAAATTTCTAAAAACTGCTTGTTGCTTCATTGTGCAAGAGCAAAACCTCCATCAATACTGCTACCGAGAACTCTGATTTTATGAATGTTAGCTTCAATCTGCTTTAAGAATTTAACATAAAGCCTCCCAGAAACAGCAGAAAAGAAAATTGTATCATTATGAATTTCCAAATTGCCATTGCTCATGCTCAATGTTTATTTTATTTTAATATCCCGCCAATGGGTTTTGCCTAGTGAAATAAATTTAGCACTAATGAGCATCTTTTGAAAGTTTAAAAACACAGTTTAATAAATGACTCAATGTAATCTCTACGAAAATGGCTCTAAGAGACCGCGGAGTCATTCAAACCATGAGAAACCAGAGGCTCAAAAATAAATAGGTGAAAGCAATTACAATTTTTAACATTAGCAATTAATTAAAAAGTCCTTGTTTCTTTTCAGTATCATATGCACATAGCTGCACAATGACAGAGCTAGGTCAACTTAATTATGAATGTGCCTGGCAAGAGTTTTTGATTAAATTAATCTAACACAACCGGGCACATAGTAGGGTTTACACCTATTCAGTTTGATTTCTGCCTTCTCATTGTTTCTGAATATTTTCAGGGTTCCTATAAAGTAGTTCCGTCTAGTCTCAAATTTTCACAGCTAGCTTAATGAAATGTTTTGCTCAATAACTGCTGTCTCTTAAAACTAGATATCACTGCAATGAAAAATGTTTGAAGATACATAGTTTTAGTCTTTGCAATGATTGTATTTTCCCATCTTTGTCCTATATGTATATCCATATTATTATTATTATTTCTTACAAAATCATATGCCATAAGACTATTCCACCTCTTCCTATTGTTACTAAATAGTCACATTTTTATCGAAAGGGTAGCATTATGCATTTCTATCAATGTAAAATATAGGGGTACTGCACAGTATTAATGCTAATGATGGTTTGATATTGAAATGGCATACATTTACAAATTCTTACAACACAATGCAAGCCTGGGCAGAAAAAGCCTGAAGACACTGAGAAATAAAGAGATTGAATTTTTGTTCATGTTCCACAACAGATCTAAGATTTCAATCATGAGTGAAGGCCGAATCCATGTTCTTTCCTATGAAAGTTCTTTCCACATAATAACCTTTTTTATTTTGCCAAGTGTGGTCTGTACGCTCATTACCTTTCTTGTCCTTCCCTCGCCTTCTGAATTTATTTCAGTCAGGATTACGACTACCTTAAGAGATCACCTCTCATTCCCTTGTTTCTAGATGAATGACTCAGAAAAGGAATAGACCTTAAAGAATACTGGAAGTCAAGTCAATATGTCATTCAGTCCTTTTCATTGTTTGTTTCTTCTTTTATAGGGAAGGGTCTACAGGGTGTTCAGGGTCTCACTACTAGATCAGACACGTCATGATCCAGCTGTTTACAGCTTTCCAAGAGCTAGGATTTACAGGTGCATGCCACCAAGCCCAGTCTAATATGTCATTCAATTCTAAATATGCCTGAAGCCAAAGATCACCCCAATAGCTACGCCAAAGTGAGGGCTTTCATTCTTTGGACCATGTATCTTGATGCATGCAGGGAATTTTGCTGCCGGTTTTCTATATTACAGCTGACGCTTGGACTCTAGCCCACTGATGGTCACAGAGAAAGGCCTGGTTTAACTCCCAACCACTAAGGCTGAGTTAACAAGACAGGGCAGCAGCCTACTTTCTGTTACACTGTGTTCCTATATTCCCTTGTCCTTGTTCATATCAGACCAAGAAACTGTTTCCTTGAAACAGTATCAAACTACCAAAGCAAATGATCAGACTCTCATTTGCCATCTGACATCCATCCTCACTGAATTTCTGCCAGTTATCTTAGAATGTAGGTACATCAAGAGGTCTGCCCAGATATAAGGTAAAGGACAGATGGAGGTGAATTGTCCCCCTCTAAGTGCTTTCCTTTGATAATGAGAGCCGTCCGCAATCTTCTGGGCCACGTTTATATGTTTAAATTAAAGAAGTATTTTTCTGTCCTTATGGTCCTCATCCATTCTACTGGCAGCATTTATCGTACTGTCTTTCTTCTTTCAGGAACTGTGGTAATTTGTATATAGAATACCAAACAGTTGGTTTCTTTCTTACCACTGTAGTGACTCTTGTTTCTCTTTTTTTTGGGGGGGGTATCAAATTCATAAATCATAAAGCAAAAGTCCTCTACCATCTAATCCTCTATACTCCTTCTTTTGTACTGGTTCCCCCACAAAAACTTACTTTCTTTCATGCCTTAAAATATCACCTACTGTAACCAATGAGTAAAAGTTTTATATTTTCATATCCAAACTGTTTTCCAAGTCATGTATGTTTTTCTTCAACCAGGTTCTCAGATTCATAAGAGGCTGTTAAACAAGTGAAGTGTGACCATCCTTGATCTATAAGTAAATATTTCCTTAGGTACAAGTACTTAATACTGCACAGTTAAGGAGTTCAAATTAGTTCACTTCTTTTTTTTTAATTTTTTTTATTTATTATTTTTATTCTGTTTTCAGAACCTTTGTTTGTTTATTCACTCATTTTTATGGCCGGCTCAGCCCATCCCAAGGTCAGGGCTGGCGCAGCATGTGGTGCCGGGGATCGAACCGCAGTCCCTGAAGCCGCCCAAGCTTCCCCAAGCAGGGGCGTTAGACCACTGAGCCATCCCACCGGGCCCAATTCACTTCTAACCTTGGATTTTTTCTTGATTTTCCTCGCATTCATTAAATGACTACCACAGTTTTCTGGATGACAAGAGTTTGCCATTTCTTCACCCGTATCTTTCTCTAGTACTCCTACATGCAATCTAGCAGTAAATTCTGAATAATAAGCAGAATACAACATTTGCTTCTTCATTCTAAGTGACTCTCATATTAATAGTTTAGGAGCACAATGTGCACTTAACACTAAAAGCTTGACATTATTCTGCACAGAGTGCTGGTTTTATAAAACTTGAAGGAATTTCTTTTATATCTTTCAATCTCTACACACATATAACATCATAGGTTGTTCTTTTAAAATTTTCTTGTATAAAATACGAGAACTCCTACAGCAACAATTTTTCACTGTCTTTATCTTCTCACACTAGCCTTCATTGCTTATTGTCTGTCTTCTTTTTTTGTCTTTCACAGGAAAAAAACTATTACAGCTGAGTAAACTATGTCACGCTTGCCATTTCTGTAATAATGTCTTTCGTATACATCTGTTTATTGGTACCAAAAAGTTAGACTTCGAGTGTTTTCACTAGCTTACTGTTAATTTTAGTTTCAAACAGAAGTGGTTTGTTTAAATATTTTATTTGTATATTTCTCTGGTAAAACTCTTGTTCCGCAGCTCAGACTCATAGTGATCCTCCTGTGTCTGCTTCCCCAGCACTGAGATTACAGACATGCATCACCATACCCAGTTCAGCAGCCAGGCATGAGGTACTGGAAATCAAACTGGTAGACCCTGCACTTGCCAGGTCTACATTTAGACATCTAAACTATCTCCCCGGCCCAAGCAGAAGATTTTAGTGCAGACACTGTAGTGCAGACAAACTTTTCATTCATTGGAAATGTACACTAGACAATCATATTGTTAACTTTTAATTAACCAGTGCAAATAAATTATTAACAAAATATGCTTTGAAGCCAGCATGAGATACTGTTAATGCAGTTGGACATAAACTAAAAAATGCATAAATTTACATCATTCTCAAAAACACTATTAATTAGTTAGCATCATCAGAGAAAACAATTTAGGGATGTTGATAAGTGAAGAAATAGTTTCCAGCAATAGACAGCAGCATAGACCATTTGATTACTCACAGTTGGATAAGGTCTTAATATTTTGTGAACCAAAATAGAGAAGAAATAACAATTACTGCATAACACTTCCTTACTGTAAGATACTTGAAAATATTTTTCTAAGACTTTTGTTTCCAATTTTGATTTTTATTTTTCTCTTTATGATGAATGGATAGAAGAATAGATAGATAGATAGATGATAGATAGACAGATAGGCATGCACATGATATACTGTTAGTTATTTAATAGACCCCATTATTATAATGATTATAACAATGGTTATGGTTGTGTCTAGTTGTTCCCCCAAATCCTCATGCAATCATGGGGCATGGACTTCTAGAGTTTGAGCTTAACTCATGATCCACTGAGATTATGGGCGATCCAAGTATGAAATTAGGGGTCTGAGTACTGCTGGGGTTATAGGTGTGGTCTAAGGTGGATCCTGAGTTAGAAAGCCTGAACGTATATGAGAGAGACAGAGAAACAGACTTCCTCTCTGTTGCTTCTGTTGCCACTGTTGCTGTTCCAGCATCATGAACTGCTACTCTCTGCTATGTGCCAATCTACCTTGGGGTCAGCCGAGTATGGACTAAAACCTCTAGTAACTGTGAGCTGAATAAAGCTTTATTTCTTTCATTTGGAGTGTTGGGTATTTGTCCCAGGAATGAGAGAAGAGTAACTGAGACAAGCAATATACAGAGAATAGGGATAATTTAAATGATATAGCCACATTATGATTTATCATTCATAGAGTTTAATTTTAAGGGAAACTTTCTTCAGTAAAAAGAAACCAAACAGAAACTATTACAAAAAATATAAGGAGATAATTTCTATTTTAAATTATCATTCTGCCAATATTGTTCCAAGATTTCTTATTAATGCAGAATTGTCATAGTTGGCAATAAAAATATGTATTTCAAATTAAATTTGAATCAGGAAAACAACAAGAACTTTCAGTATTTGCATGCTCTAAATATTGAACATGGCATGCTTATGCATAAAAAGAATGATGGTTATTAATAGAAATTTATTTATAACTTGGATATCTGAATTTAATATAACTCTAAACACAATGTCTTATTTTTTTTCAGTAGCAAAATAGGCTAATCAGATATGTGTGCACAGCTATAGGAGTCAATGTATAGCCATAACAAAAATCAGATATTCAATTTTTGCAAGTAAGATCTACTGAGCTGATAAAAGGAAGGTCCAATACGTGTGAAAGCACAAAAGCCTGGAAAAGTTCTCAGAGAGAAAATTAGCATCAATTTACTGCATGTAACAAAACTGCCTATGACTTGTTTTTTGTTTGCTTGCTTTTCTATATAGCCCTTAAGCCAAGAACAGCTTTCACATTTTAGATATTTTATACCTTAATGTAATTTATATTTTGTACTTTATAAAACAGTATAGGCTTGCACCTAATGAGATCCATAGAACATTAGTTAACTCATGCCTAGAGGAGTCAATCATCCATACGCTAATTCATTCCATGATGAAATAATTATGGAGACCATTATGTTACAGAATAGCCTTTAGGTATGGGTTAAGGTTATAGCTTATGATGAGAAACAAAAATTAAATTGTATTGAAACAAACCTATGAACCCTCGGTGAAGAGGAATATGCAAATACATAGCTCTAGCATTATGTGCCTTCATACCTGTAATCTCAGCACAATTGTAACATGAGCCAAGCCTGTCATCCACTTTGAGCCTAGCCTGGGAAACAAAGGGACATTTGATCCCAAATAAATAAAATAAAGGTATAAAGACCTTGAAATGTGTGAAAGTGAAGGTGTGAAGGTCCTCAGCTTAATCTTCAGTCAATATATTACTGCTACTATTGCTACTACTACTAGTAATAATAATAGTAATAATAATAATGATAATAAAATATAGATATTTGGACTTTTTATACTGCAAGAAAATGATGTAGACCTGCTCTAAATATAACACTATCTTTTAGGTTCTTCCTTAAGATTTAACAAGCTAATTTGTTAAGTATTGTCTTAGTTACTCTGCTTTTGTTGCTGGGAAATATATCTGACGCTCAAAATGAAGGAAGGAAAGGTTTACTTAACTCACAGTTACTAGAGGTTTTAGTCCAAGGCAGCATGGAACATGGCAAAGAACAACCTTTCATGGTGGCAGTTAAGAGCGGGAGAGCAGGGAGACGTAGCAGCAGCTCAAGCAGCTGACTTCTCTTCCTTCCTTACACTGAAATGCAAATCACCTGCCCCAGGGCACGTGCAGCATGCGTTTCTACAACAGTCAATTGCAAATTCCAGAAGCTGCCCCATGACTGCTTGAGCCTGTGGGGGGACACCTATACACAAACCATAGCAAATATTTAATCAACATTTTAGCTCTAGGGCTGGAGAGATAGCTTGGAAGTCTAAGTGCCTGACTGGGAAGAGCAAGGACTCAGGTTCTATTCCCACTTACACATGCAATGTGGTGCCTTGCCACCTACCACAGCTGGGCATAATGACACACACCTATGATCCCGACGCTGGGAAGGCCAAAACAGAAAGGTCACTATGAGTCTGAGCTGCATAGTGAGACCTTGTACTGAATAGACAGATAAATAATTAAATAATTTTAAAAAGATAAGAGTGGAAAGAGCCATTATAGGAGTAAAAATTTACTTCTCAAATATTTTTGCTTCTCTCCAGATTATTCTCTTATTAAGAGTTCTCAAAGAAAGTTTAGTTACATTTATACTGCTATACTTTTGTTCTTTGATTTTGTAACTTTGAGGTTCCATATATTATCATTTAGGGCCTTGCATTCTTTATATTTTGCTTGCAGAATGTCAGTGTTCCCAGCAGTAAATGCATTTGCGATCAAATATTTCACACTTAAGATGCTATACTGAAAGTGTGTTTTTGTAATTCAAAACCTTAAGGGACACTTTATGAAAATTAGCTGTTAAGAATTTGAGTGAATTCTTCTCATAAAGACCACTTTTGAGTGCGCATGTAAGCTATATAATTATCATGCACTTGGATTGAACTGAAAACAAAAAAGAAAACAGATCATATAACGAAGACACAATCCTTGCTATGTTGACTGCCCCTATATGCCTAATGTTCTACACAGTTCATTCAAAAGAACATCAATTGATAGCCTATTCACTCACAAAAACAGAAGAGCCTAAAGGCATTGATTTAATATCTTAAGAAAGACACATTCTCTCCTCAGCTCACAAAACCAATTCACCATAATGATTTCAAATAATCCATAACTACTGATTGGATGTAACCTCTGGTAGAATGTGTGTCTACAAGTTTTAAAAATGCAGTCTTGGTTGGCTTCATTTGAGGAGAGAAGACTGAAAATAATCTTCAAATAAACTTATGTTTTTTGTATATGTAAAAAATACCACGGCTCACAAACTGAAATTATTTTTCACACTGTTCAGATCCATCAGTCCATGTAGAATGACTCAAGCAATGTTGCTTAACCTCAGGTGCACATTAGAATCACCTGGTGGAGTTTTTAAAATACCTATCCCTGGGGCTTTGCTCAAGTCAACTTATGAATCTCTCAAGACTGAGACTTTGAACTGATTGAATTTTTTTT
The DNA here is from genome assembly GCA_004027025.1 of Myocastor coypus. Lineage (NCBI taxonomy): Eukaryota > Metazoa > Chordata > Mammalia > Rodentia > Myocastoridae > Myocastor > Myocastor coypus. The sequence goes on along the minus strand of PVJA010004067.1, from coordinate 61,774 downwards.
TAATGTCGCATAGTGATCCTTACTAGCACCTGTATTTGAAGATTAAAGCGCGTCAATTCTACTCAAATTCTTAGGTGAATTTAATTTGGATTCACCTAAAAAGCTTTTGGTATTGCTAGAGTTGGGATGTAATAAAAATCTTGGAATCCTGCTTTGGTAAAAGATACAGAAATCTATAAAATAAAAGCTCCCAACCAAACCATAGGAAACAAGGAGAATATAAATAATATAGCCAAAACAAAAGAAAATAAAACAAACAACAGGATGATGACGTTATAGAGCAGAAGTAGCTTGAAATGTAAAACTTCCCTATCCCCTCCCAGGGGAGATGGCTTGCAAATACTAGTCAACTTATAACAGAAGCTTGAAGGGAAGAGACCAATTTGCATGGCAGCAGATGCTTGAAATCCTAGCACTCAAGTGTCTGAGATAGAAGGATCAACATGAGTTCCAGACCAGCCTGTGCTAATACTGATTTCTACATCAGCCTAAACTATATAATGAGACCCTGTTTAAAGAACAGGAAAAACAGAAGAGGAAGAAGAAGAGGAAGAGGAAGAGGAAGAAGAAGAAGAAGAAGAAGAAGAAGAAGAAGAAGAAGAAGAAGAAGAAGAAGAAGAAGAAGAAGAAGAAGAAGAAGAAGAAGAAGAAGAAGTAAGAGCAGATAAAGTATTCTTGCAATTAAGTATTCATTTTGAGGGCTGGCCAGATAGCTCAGGGGACTAAAGCTCCTGCTTAGGTAGGCGCTGGGACCAGGATTCAATACCTGGTATGCCATGCTGGACCCACCCCTGAGGCTCTTTGAGAAGGCTACTGAGATTGAGCATGGTGGCGTGCACCTGTAATCCTAGTGCTTGGGAGGGTGAAAACAGGCGAATCACTATGAATGTAATCTGTGTAGTGATACCCTATAGACCGTGTACTAGATACATTTAAAAAGCGACAATTTGAATCGTTTCCCTGAAACAAAGTTTTTGTAGTTGTCTGGTTTTGCTTAATGATGTTTCAAGGTTGTTTTCTAAAGACATTCTCACCAGTCATCGCTAGTATGTAGATGTTTTGAGAACAAATTGCAGCACTAAATAGAAAAGAAAACATTTGAAGGACTAGTGGACACCTCACACCACAGGTTATAAGTGGAAACTTGCAACATGGCTCCCAAGTGCAGACCTCCTTGGCCCATCCTGTCATGTCTTGATGTTATCCCTTCCTCTTGAATGTGAATTGGACCTAGAAATAGCAAAGAAAGCATGAACCAAAGAATGACGACATGCCATTTGCAAAATTAAATAGAAGTGTGATTTTCCTCTCATTTTTGTCTTTCACTATGTCTCATATAATCCCCACTGCACACCAACCTTACCTGTCCTGCTCATTCTGAGGAAGTAAGATCCAGTGTTTCCAGTTACCCTAAGGTGAGACTCTGAAGCAAAACACTGAAACTTCTGGACAGCAATCAACACAGAATTAGGACCTCCAGTCCAAACCAATGAAGACACAAATCCTGCCAACCTCTTCATGAGTAACCTTGAAAGTGGAGACTTCTTCAGTGGATCAGTGGTGTGATCCACTGGGAAACATCTTGGTGGATATCTAACGAGAGACTCAAATTCAGAGGACCGGACTGGCCTGAGGACTATGTAACAGCTTTTGTACTCTGTGATTTATATTCCTAGAATCGTGTAAGAGAAAATCCTGTCCTTGTTAATTATCAAAATCTATAGCGGCCAGCAAATAACATGATCAGCCAGTGCCATTAATCTTAAATGGATCTATAAATCTTTGGCTAAATTATGTACTTTCTTTCAGTTTGTCCAATTCTATTTCAATAACCAACTTTATTGATGAGTAGGCAAAGGCTTATTTAGTTTTAAATGAACACATTTCTATAAAGCAATGTTTTCAAGATATAAGATAATGTATTTCCCTAGATTGAGGGATGTTCACCAGTTCAGGCTCTACAACCTAATTATTTAGCTATCAGAACTCCTTTGTATCTTAATAAGCTCTCTAATGTCTGAAGCTTCACCATAAATAGTGAATTAGAAAAGGAACCTTGCTGTTTCATAATGCTCTGTGATAGAAGGTTTGTGAAGGTGTGGATCAGGTGCTGGCCATATTTCTTTAATATGCATATGCACACTCTAAAGGGAACTCAGTTATAATTCTATAAATGAATAATTTTATACTTGTTTTGTTCATAATTAGCATATGTGAATATTGATATGCATATCATAATCACATAATTAAGTATTTGCATATGTGAATATTGACATGAATATTACAAGCATATAACCTTGTTTAATTCTTCAAGCACATGAAGTATCCATTAAATACTGACAGCCAGATGGTTGAGGGGCTACTGAATGGGGACACACAAACGAAGTGTTTCCCCCATGACACTTCAATTGCAAAAGTTTTCTTTTGCTACCACATTCTTTGTTTTTTTTTTTCAACCTGGGAAAAATAGATAAAATTCTATACTCCTTCATAATACAGACAGTATGATCAGTAGATAGTTTTTGTGAAAATTCTTTGTATTTCTCTTGTAAATAGCTTTTATTTATTATTTCTGTTGCTTTTTTTTTGTCAAGCAAATATAGCCAAGCTGAATGAAGTTATAGGACTGATCACAGAGGAGAATAGGACAGTTTGCAGAAAACGTTCACTATGCATGATGTTTCAGGCTTATAATCCTACATTATTCTGCAATTTTCACCTCAGTTTCTAAGTAAATGTTCTTCCTTTAATAGGGTGGAGTGTTTTGTTTCATAGTTATATTAGTGTCATATTATGCTGTGATTAATTGATGTGCGAAAGTGTTGCTCGAATAACATAATAAATATCACTTAATAATACATGATTTAAAGGGGTTTTTTGGTTTGTTTTTGTTCTGGTTTATGTCTAGTTGTCTGCTCAAAGCCTTATGCAGTTATGGGGCGGGGACTTCTATAGATTGAGACGTGATCCATTATCCATTGTGATTATGTGTTTTAATACTGATGAGATTATGGTCTGAGTACTTCTGGGATTATGAGTACAGCCTAAGGTGGATAGGCTGAGATGGAGAGCCTGAACGTAATATAAAGAGAGACAGAGAGACAGACTCGCGCTGTTGCTCTCTGTTCCCCTGGTTGATCGATTGCCTCTATCGTCATTGTTGCTGTTCTGCCACCATGAATTGCTGCTCTCTGCCATATGCCACTCAGCCTTGGAGCCAGCCAAATATGGACTGAAACCTCCAGCAACTGTGAGCTAAATAAATTTTTCCTTCATTCATTTTGGGTGTCGGGTATTTGTTCCAGCAACGAGTAAAAAGTAAGTAAGACAGTTTTGTTCAGGGTCTCACTATGCAGCTCTGACTTGCAGTGATCCTGATTTCTGGATCCCTAGTGCTGGGATTACAGGTGTGCTCCACCATGCCTGGACTCTATGACTGGCTTAGCATGTCTGAGGGAGGGGCTGGCACAGCATGGGGTGCCAGGGATCAAACCCTGACTCCTGCACTTACCTAAGCAAGCACTTAGCCCTCTGGGCTTTACTGCCGTCCCATCCAATACCTCATTTTAAGTTAACAAAGTTTAAATATTTATTGTGAAGTAAAAGCAAAATATATAATTTCACAATAATTACAATATTCAATTACAAACCTGCATGCATGCAATTTCTCTTTTCTTAAAACTTGGTGTAAGTGGATGGACTGATCACAAAACTACACTGACCTATATAAATTGCTGAAACTTTCTTTTTGTTTTGGTAGCAGGAAATTGTTTTGATTTTTTCCTTTTTTATTTTTCAGCAATGGTATCTCTGTGAAAGCCTTAAAAGGATTGAGAGGCTAGTTTGCTCTTACCAAGAAAGACTCAGACAAGAATTGCTTTCCAAATCCCATTCTTGGTTTGAATCCTGAGTTTGAAAGTGAAAACCATGTAAATACTCCATGTGGACTATTATTTTTCATAATCTTGTTACTTGCTGTATGACGTTTTGCTTTGGTTATTCTGAAAACCATTTGTGATTTATGAATTAGAGAAAAAATTTTGAGCAACACAAATAATAATGATAGAATTAATGTTCCTTCAGAAATGCATACACAGGAAATCTTAAAGAAAAAGTTTCAGATTTAAATATGATATAAAATTACCAACAAGATTTGATAATGTTATTTGGAAATTATGGTTTTTCTATAGTATATATAGTAAGTGATAGAAAATAATGATTGGAATATTAGTACATTGTTTATATAACTACTATTAGTGAAATTAACTTCAGAACTTTTACTCTTTGAAAGTTGGTTATTCTAAAGCACCATAAAATATAGATGTAATATACATTTTATATTAATTTGTAAAATAAAATATAGACAAAATTGTATGTGTGTTTGCATACAATAAGAAATTAAGAAATATACTCATTTAAAGAATCTAATACAGACAAAACAGCTTATCCTAAAATGAGTGAATGCTTAGATATATCTAAATAATATGAAAAAAACACAAAACTCTGATGAGTAAATCAGTGAACCAAAGAAATTAAGATATCTACCATGAGTATTGACAAAAAATCTGGCTATTACTAAGATAGCAGTTCCTGATAAAAATTTGAGACATGTCTTTTGGATATCAGTACCTACTTAAAAATCATAGGAAAAGCTAAAATAAACAGAAGATCCAAATGTGTGTTGAGAAAGAAAACAATTAGAGGACCAAAAATGTCTGATCTGAAGTCTTACAATAAAACTACAGAAGTAAGGAATTGTCATGGTGCTGAATGAGCGGACATAGAGGCACATGAGCAGAACACAAACCCTGGGTCTGGAGGGGCCCAAACGTGAATGAGGGTGAGGAGCATCTAAGACATCATTCCACCTGCTGGTAAACTTTACTGTGAATGTAAACTACCTTATAAATAAAGGAGTTTAAAGTAGTCAAATAAATCGCATTGATATATGTTTATAGATTATATGTTACATAAATCTATATTAATTTATATATTAACTGATTGGGTAAAGTTTTTCATTATAAATTGACACATGCCTTCACTGTTCAAATATGTGAAACAAAATAATTATATATATATATAAATTAAAATATGGACACAAAATCAGTATACATTAATGTATAAAGTATGAACATAAAGTAATAAACCAAGGAGTTATTATAATTTATAACTATTATAAATGATTAATTTCTGTGACATGAAAGGAATATTTCATTGAGAATCAGTGCTAAATATAACTTGAGCTGAGAAAAAATTCTGAAGATAGTTAGGAGCTAGAGTTTCACAACTATTATCGGAAAATAATACTATATTAAATCACAAGTATATTTATAGTGACTTAGTAAATCTAATCTAAGGTGATAAACTTCATGTATCTCGTTTTGTTTCATAAAAAGTGTGCACTTTTTATTTCAACATAACAGCCAAAATGACTATGCCATTCTTTCAATTCTGTGGTATTATAATTTATTAAAATGTATTAAAATTTGATACTACTTCAGCAGACAAAAATGTAGACTAAAAAATGAAGGAAGACTGTTGACAGTATAATAGCAACCCCTAGCCTAGAGCTTCCTGCGTACAACCCGCTGCCATACAGACCCTACCTATGTCTATTCACTGATCTGCACTATAGTCCTTCACTACCCAGTAGTAGAATTTACACCTTATAGGTAAAAATCCTGAGGGAAACAAGATCAGAGGCCTTGTCAAGGTCACGAGTTTCACAATAGAAATATTAGCTGATGCAGAACAGCTTGAGACTTTGGTGTTTACACTCTACGGCTCCAGTCTTCCACTGCAAAGGCTGGAGTGAGATTCTGGGTTGCGTGAATAACATATTGGCCTCCTACTGAAAAATTCTTTGTTGTGAGACTATTAAATGAAAAACCAAGAGACTCTCTTGCTAAGGATGATTATATTTGGGTGGGTAATAGTTGCTTAAAATTGAAAATTTCTGAGATTGAGTTACCTGTAACCTACTTAAATAGTCTCAGGGGCATAACTGAGTTAATTTCTGATAATATTTTTAAAATATCAGTATTTTCACATGCTTGCAAGAGTGTGAGGCTCTAGGCAAGATATAATGCAGAAGGAACTAGATCTCATGAAAGGCCAACAAAACCATCTTTCATACAACTGAAGACAGGAACTGACCTCATAAATATGCAGAGAATATTCTGTAAGATCTTTTCCAGAATGTTTAGGTCCAGAAACAGAGATGTAAATTTTGGTTCAACCATAGCCTCTGGGATAGGTCACTAGAGAGGTGACCTAAGATGGCATAGTATGGGGAATCACAGATAGGAGAAAGAGTTATGGCCAAGGGATGCGGGGTGCTGAACATTAACTCCATAGCCCCTGACTTTGGGGGTGGAATTTTATGGGGTTTAAAGAATAGAAAGTTATCTTTTCAGCATTGTAGAACTTAGAAGTCAAAGTCAAAATGTTGGCATGCTTAGTTTTTTCCTAAGGCTTTTCTCCTTGACTTATGAATATTTATCACTTTCTGTACTTTCACCTGATTGTTCTGTGAGTTGCTCAATTCCTGATTACTAAATCTAAGTCAAGTGGGCTTGAATTATCTGGGTTTCTTGTTTTCCTCCTGTTATGGTTTATGTCTAGTTGTCCCCCCAAAGCCTCACGGAGTCACTGGGCGGGGACTTCTAGAGTTTGAGACTTGATCCATGATCCCTGGGATTATAGGTTTTAGTGCTGATGGGATTATGGGTGGAAGTACTTCTGGGATTATGGGTGTAGCCTAGGGCAGGAGCTAAGGCGGAGAGCCTGAATGTAATATAAAGAGAGACAGAGAGACAGACTGGAGCTCTAGCTGTTGCTGTTGCTCTGCTGCCATGTTGGTTGGCTACCTCTGCCGCCATTTTGTTGCTGTTCCACCGCTATGAACTGGATGCTCTCTGCCTTGCTCCACTCAGCCTTAGGCCAGCCAAATATGGACTGAAACCTCTACAAACTGTGAGCTAAATAAACCTTTCCTTCCTTCATTTTGAGTGTCTGGTATTTGTCTCGGCAATGATTAAAATGTAACTAATACAACTCCCTTCTAACTTCATAGCTCTTGGAAGTCCAAGGACTGAATATTTGGGCAATGGTAATTACATTCTCCTTAGCTTCTCTCTCTTTTACATTATTTGCTGCACCTACTATCCTGGCTCTCATACAACATGACACATGGATCTTCTGTTTTTGATGCACAAAAATATGATTACTACAATTGATGTCAAAAGATCCATAGGCTGGTCATACACTGGTTCTGACAAGTTGAGTCACAAAAAGGATCCAGAGTTTTCTATCACCTCTTTAATATACTCCATGCCTCCTAATCTCCCAAATTACAACTCAGCATCAGCTCATGTTCCCTAAGCATTCCCTTAGCTTCTCTTCTACTGCGAAGTATTTTTTCAATGAAAATTTTGTGCCAGCTGCTCAGAGAAGGAAGGTTTTCACCTCAGATGAAAAATGTGATAGCTGATGCAAAAGCTGTGAAGAAGGGAATATACAGAATATAAGCTGTTGTAGACAGCCACATGAGTAAGTTACATGTGCAACTTAAGAAACCTCTCAGAAATACAATGAGAGATAATGAAAATACACGTTTTAACAGCAAAGAAGGCACCAAGAGTCACTTAAATACAATTGCTGGTCTTGATTAGAGGAAGTGCAAGAATTCATTTTATAATTCTTCATAATTTCTTTATAGTTAATGTGCCTTTTTACCTGAAGATCAAAATTTAAAACTCCCAGGGAGGGGTTAGGCAAGTAGCTTGGTGGTCTAATTGCACGCCCAGCATGCTCAAGAACTGGAGTTCTATCTCTGGTACTACATGCCTTTCTGGCCCCTAGAAACTCACCAATGGTGTGCCAGTCTCAATACAGGGCATGCTGGCACATGTCTGTAATCCTAGTACTGTGGAGGCTCTGAAAGGAGGATCACTACAAGTCTTTTCTACAGAACAGGGAAATCTTTGTCCTCACTTATAGCCAAGTCAACCCATGCCTACGGAGGAACATGGACTTCTGTCCTCTGCTGGACACAAAGGTTTCTCCAGGTCCTTCTTCTCTGTGGATAAGAGTCAAAGGAGACTGTGTAGTCAACCAGAACTTTCATCTTACCGTGTAGCAGCTAATCTTTTCCTTTTGCTTCAGTATTAGTGGAGAGTTAGCTGGAACCTGTATTCCTACTCCCACTTGAATATGAAGAGACTCTCCTCCCTACTCTCTCCCAGGTGAAGTCTGGGTGGTGGCAGAGGAAATTTGACAGAGCCAGCACTTCATCATCATCCTTTGTCAAACATTCCCTGCTGGAATTCAGCTGTTGAAATGTCAACCAGGGAATATGGATTTAAAATAACAAAGCTCTCATCTTGGATTAGATTAGAAAAATCAATCAGCAGAGACTGGTATTGAGATAATACGTGTTTGATGCATCTCATAATTACTTAGAATTGTCCAACATAAAGTAACTTCTGTGATCAATTATGAATACATTTGATACCAATCACAACACAGAAAAGCTCAACTCAGTAATGAAGTATAAAGAAAGAATAATTGAAACGATGCTGTTTGAATTTCAGAAGGAAACTATTTTAGACAGAAAAACGAATAGAACCTTAGGGACCTCTGAGACTGAGACTGTTACAGAAGATCCAACATTTATGTTATCAAAGCCTTGCAAGGAGAGACAAGTAAAGTGTTGAAAATTCTTCAAGGTAATGAATCTTGAAAATATCCCTAAATTGCAAAGACATGAATATATAAATCCATAACAAAATATGTAGTTTTGGTAACTAATAAATAAATAAATAAATATATATATATATATATATATTATATATTATATATATAATATATATACATATTGATATGTATGTATCCTATACACAAAATATTAAACTGCTAAAAACTAAAGAAAAATTTAAAACAATATTGAGATGATACAGAGAGAAATAATACCTACAGAGGTAAGAAATCTTAGTGACAACATTTTTCTCCTAAGATGCCGCAAGGCAAAAGGAATTGACATAACATCTTTTAAATGCTAACATGAAAGAACTGTCATCTCAAAATCTATATCCAGGAAAAAATTCTTTGAGTAATAAAGAAAATAAAGCCCTGCTCAGATGAAGATAAAATAGAAAGCAAAACAAAAGAACATCACTGACAGATTTGTGAAGTAAGGCTGAATGAAAGGAGCAATAAGTCATTTTACAATTACAGGCTACTCATTCTCACACAGCTCTTAAGAAGTGGTAGACAACTACAAAGAATAAACGAATTCTAAACGACAATTCAGCGTTGCTACTATTAAACAAGGGTAACAAACTAATGTTTATAGCACACTCTGCTGAACAGAAGGAAGTCTGGGGGGTTGCTCGTTGATGCTTGGTGTCCTTGCCTGTCCTCTTTACTATGGACTTTTTATCCCCCCTGCCATACTACCTTGCCTGGGCACAACCACCTGCGAAGTGAAACATCTGAAAACTGAAATGAAGAAGCTTCTCCTCTCTTAAACTCTAGGTATTAAATATTTTGATTCAACAAAGAGAGAAGTACCTAATATGCAACATTGCTGGAGTTTGGGGGGAAGGATGGGATAAGAGCAAAGAAAACAGCAAAACTCTAGTTTAAAAACAAATTAAAATGAAGGAAAATGTATTATGTCTCAAATGAAGCCATGAATATCTTTGCAGTTGCAGCAGACATCAAAGAACAATAAGGGCATATATACAAGCAACACTATAAAAATTACTTGAGCAAAATAGATAAAATGAATCCTCAAAGCTCTATACATTGAGAATGGAAGTTGAAGAAAAAAGAAAGAGTTAAATGTAGAACAAACTCAGGGATAACAAGCACAACAAACCATTTAAGTGTAGGAAATATAATTAAAGAATATAAAAAAAGACACATAAAACATGACAACTTGGCCTTATTGTAAGGGTGCAAGGCTACACTGACATTCCAAAATCAAGAAATGCAATGAACCAATGATACATAATAACATCAATTGATGATGAAAAGCCTTTTGTACGTCTCAATTGTTGCTTGTGATGAAAATGTTCAGAAAGCTAAAATTAGAGGAGAAAGCAATTATTTTTGAAAACTACAAAAATTTTGCAGCAAGCATTATGCTTAACAATAAAAGAGTGCTAGTTTTTCCCTAAGATTATAATTTTCCTAAGAGTCTCTACACATGCTATTGCTATTCACCATAGAATTCGGTGTTCTTGACAGGACAAAGTGGCTAGAATATGAAATAAAGGCAATAACATAAAGGAAGAATAATATTTTACAGATGATCTTATTGTTCATGGATTAGTTTCCCCAAATCAAAAAAAAAAATTGTCAGATGAATAAATGAGGTTATAAGTTTTGACAGTCAGATCAACTTGAAAATGTCATTAATGTTTTTTATATGCTAGCAGTAACATGTGAAAACAAACTATTAAATGTGATATAGCACCAGGAACAACTAGTAAGACAAATAATAAAGCATATAGCTAACATAGCATGGGAACACATCTGCCATAAAGTGTAAATGAATTTAAGTATGGTGGATCACATCTGCGGTTCAAGCACTTCAGAGGATGAGAAAACAGGTTTGTAAGTTCAAGGTCAAGCTGGACTACATGGTGAGACCCTATTTCCAATAAACCAAAGTGCAATATTCTCCAGGGTTGATGAAATGAAAAAAGATTCAAATAAATGGAAAGACAAAGTGTTCATGAATTGGAATTCTCCCATAGTAACTAAGTCATTCTCTCTGAATTTTTAAACTGAAATTTAACATAACTTTGATAAAAATCACAAACATGTATAAGTAAATAATACTCTAAGATATGTAGCTTAAAATAAATTTAGAATATTTCCATAAAAGAAGTATACACTAAGATGAAAAACACAAAGAGGTAATGAAAAGTATATACAATAAAGTACATAGAATGATCATTCAACTTGATTTCAAATCTCATGGTAAAGTTACAGCAATTAAGATTGCATGTTATTTGCAAATGAATAGATGAATAGCTGTCCAGAACACAAAACAAAATTCAGAAGTAGACCCAGAGAAGCTGGTCAACTGATTTTTGACAAATATACAAAAGAACATTCAATATGAGAGTACTTTTTCCACAATTCATGCTGGAGCAATACAAAGGAGTTATTTCTAATGTATGAATAATAGTAAACTGAACTTCATTTTAAGACCAACAATTCATACAAACTGCCTTTCAAAATGGGTTATAAATTTACATGTAAGATACAAATTATAAAAGTTTTTGAAAATATAGGTAAATGTCCTTGACAACTTGGTCTTGGTGAACAGTTTTCAGGTATGATACTGAAGTGGCAAACCAAAGGCTTTAAAAATCTGAAATCACTAAAATTAAATGTTTTCTCTATCAAATTGCTATAAAGACACTCAAATCATATGTTACACATAGTGAGGAAAAATACTTTCAAGTTGCGAAGCTGGTAAAGAAATTAGTAATCCTGAAGAAGCTCACAAAACACAAGGAAAAAGGAAGTTTAAGTAGAAAATAAGACCAAAAAAAAGGAGCATCTAAGATGATGTTAAATGTCAATAACTACTAGCCAAATAGAAAGGGTCATTGTGAGCTATCACGACACATCTATTAGGGTAACTAAAATCAAGAATAGTGACGCAACCAGTTGCTAAAAAGGATATGAAGAAATACAATATCTTATTGGGGCTAAAGGGAATGTAGAAAGCCAGAATTGCTAGGAAAGGGAACATAACATTTATAAAAATTTAGCATGAACTACTGTACAATGGATTTTGACTATACAATGAGCATATTTATGGTAATGAAATAACTCTTTAACTCCTCGACATTGTAGAAGTAGTTCCATAAGAACCATGTAATGAAATGGCAAAACTCATTTTATAGTAATATCAGTTTTTCTGCTTTCCATTTACTGCATCTCTATAAAACACATGGCACAGCAGGGTGAAAATAACCTTTAAAAATGTATTATATATTGTGTAGCTCCAAATAGTTAGAAAAATTTACCCATCATAAAAAAAAATGATAAATGCTGAAGGTGATAAATATGTTCATTACCCTGAGTTGATAAATATCAATTCTAAAGTAAACATGCATTAAAACATGGTATTGTATTGCACAAATACATACAACTGTTATGTATCAACAAAAAATAAAAATTCGTATTATGTAGCAAGACATGTCACTAAGTGACATTATAAAAACGCCCTGTTTGGAAACTACAAAAAGATCCATCTACAACAAAAAAGAAAGAACAACCCATGCTTTCTGACACCTTTCTGCAAATGTGTGATTATTTGAGTGAAAAGTTAGCAGCAACAAAGAGATCAACATAATAACACAAAGGTAGAGCACTGACACAGCAAATTACCAAACTTTTCATGTTATTGTTAAATCAGCATTTGAATTATGAGAAACAAAATTATTAGAAAATTATAAACAGAACAAATATGTGGTTTCTGTTCCCCACTGTTCTCAACTGTAATAAAAATCTCAGTGATAAAAAAAAAAAAAAATCTCAGTGATAATTTCATTGGAATAAGATTAAATTCTAATAAGGTTCACATAGAAGAAAAATGTCCTATAGTTTTAAGAAGACTCTGGCAGAAATTAAAAGTTTAGAGAAAAGATATTGTAGAGCTGTGCAACAACAGGAATTTCAGGAAGAATCCTGTCCTCAAATGTTCAATAAGACTTAAATCTCTAAATATGTGTGTTATTTATATTAAAAAATGACATCAATTTTGGGAATTAAAAGAAAGTCTAGAACAACAGAATAATTCAGAGTCTTCTAAAGTACTAAAAATCAATGATAAGCTAAGAATAAAAAATGTGCTTAGGGATCAAATACATTTATAAATGCAACCTTCCTTTGTTATTAACCAGCTGCGTGATATTGAGACAATTGCATAGCCTTTCCAAAACATCTCTGAAACACTTGGAAACATGAATTTTAACACAGGTACTGTGTGCAAAATTGGAGGGCCGGATATACCATTTCAATACATATTATCCCTAATAATCATGATTACTTAATTTTGAATTTATTTGAGAAAAAATTCTTGCACGCAACTTAGGTTGCAAATACTAAGCTCTGCCACATTGATGAAGCAATATTAACGAGGTATTTACTTTCATTGATGATGAAGAAGACCATAGAAAGACATGGAGTTAGGAAACAGTGAAATGGTCCTGTATTGATAGTAGCAGGAGATGGGGGGTCAAAAAGCTAAAATCCCAGATGCTGGATTACAAAATGAGGGGACAGTGTCTGAAGATAGTGATCCCTAAATTTACATTGGAATAGTAACTGTAATCTTATTAGGGAGCCACTGACAGAGAGAAGTGGGTAATGACTGTAAAAAGCAGGACTCAATACAGAAGTCACATAGTATTTCGAGCCAAGAGGAAATACTTCTCATGATGTTGACATGATGAGTTTGTTTTTGTTTCTTTTCTTGTACAACACCTACATGTTTGGTGAAAAAAAGTGGTCCAACAGAACCTAGTTTGTCAAAAGACTTGGAGATGAAAATAAAGTTACGACACTTCAATTGATTATTGCTTGTGAAATGTAAGAACAACATAGAAAACAAAGCAGGCATTCCACTTGAAGAGTGATAGAGCCAGGAAAAATCTAGTGTGAGGGTGTGTAAAAGGTGAATTAAAAGAAATAAGCCTGATAGATCACTGTCAAAACAGCTCTTCTTATACTTTCAGGACGCATTTTTATATGAGAAGAACATAGAATGTCTATGTTGCATTTTTAAGGGAGGTAATAGTTTTGAATTCACACAAGTATGCTTTTATAAAAGTGTGGTTCAAGGTACTGGTAATACAGGTGAAAAATGATCTCATCTAGTATTCCTTAGAAGTAGATGTAATACTAAACCCAAACAGAAAATTTGCTTAAGAAATGTCCTTGTCAGGAGTGTGTTCTTGCTAGATTTTATTTTTTATTGCTTTACAAATCCTTAAAGAGATTGAAAGTTCCAAAAAAATTGTGCATGCACGTGTGTGTGTGTGTGTGTATGGGGGGCTGTGCCGCTGTTTTGCTGTGCAGCTTGTAAAATATATGCTGTTAATTGTCAGGGCTTTTTTTTGTTGCTGTTGTTGGTAGTATTTTAGGGAAGGGTCTACAAGGTGTTTAGGGTCTCACTATCCGATCAGACTCATAGTGATCTGCCCGTTTACAGCCTCCCAAGAGCAGGGATTACAGGCGCACACCACCATGCTCAGTCTCAATTGCCCTCTCAGTGAGCTCTAGGGGCATGGGCTGGACCAGCATGGCAGGCCTAGGGAGCAAATCCCTGGCCCCTGAGTCTGTTCTGTTTGCAGGATCCATTTTTAATTTATATACACTATGTAAATTGATGCCAGTAATGAAGCACCTATTATATAACTTACAAGCCTACTTTTCTAATAGCCATAAACTACCATAACACTGTGAAATAGATTTTAATTTACCTCAATTTAGTTCCTAATATAATTAAGAAAGGTAAATATAAGCCAGTCTTGCAGTTGGATATGAAAGATAATTCCTCTCTACTTACACACACATGCAATAAACGCATGTCAAAACATAGCATCTTCTAGGTAAATGGGTATTTGCATTTGCAGTTGGGTTGTTAGTATTGTAATTATCCAATTTAAAAGGCAAGAGGACAATTTTCCTATGAAAATGAGGCTTCACCAAGGCTGATCAAAATTCACTTTGGAGCCTTACCTGAATTTAAGGCCCTGGAATTGGAGACGATCTTAGCACGATGATGTCAGTAGTTAAATTACAGTGTAAATTGTGCTTATCTTCATAACTAATGCAATAATTTAACAATATTAGTCTACTTATGTAGCTACATGTATGCTCATTCCATTTTCATTTTTTTTCCATTGAGAGTCTTAGGCAGGCAAAAATTAGAGAAAGCACATGTATTGTATTTATTATTCATAGTCATAGAACCTTAGAAGAGGAGTGGAAGACATCACGAATGCAGAATACTTAGTAGAATCACGAATTATTTTGATAATAATACAATGAGCACTATGACTAAGGCTTATGACAGTAATAGTAATAAGTCATAATAATAGAAAAAGAATGAACATATGTAAAAGAATGATAAAGGCAAAACAGAAGAATGCATAGTGAATTTACTGGTAACCAGATTGTGTACACTTGGTAATCTTATCTTTTTCTCTTCTTTCATAGCTATCAAGGGCAATAAGAACTATCCTAGTCAAATCGCTGGAGGGTTAAGTACTATGTATCTTTCCTGAATCAACAATGCAAACTCCATTTGCGATTTCCCAGGATGTCCTTTCTTAGGCTGGTGAAACATGGACTAGCCTGGAGATGTTTGCTTTTCATCAGACTGCCTTCAGTCTCAATCCTGGTGTAAGAACCCATTGGATACCAACCTGGGAAAGACAATGGACAAATAATAAAGTAGGTTTGCTTTAAGCTAGTATTTCCTTTTCCTTTCATTTTTTTTTTTAAGTCTCTCCTCCCAGGCACTAAGCCCAAGCTTTTCTCCTTAATACGTATGGAGCCTGTGGAAAGGGTCTTAAAATTAAACAGGAGCAACTGTTAGAATCAATGATTTCATAGAGAGAAATTCTCTACCTTAATCTATTGGTCTTATTGAATTTCAATAAATAACAAATAAACAATAACGAAGTAGTACTCCATTGATTGCATTTTAAAAATAAATCTTGCTGGGTGTGGTGGTGCACGCCTGTAATCCCAGTGCTCGGGAGGCTGAGGCAGGAGGATCGGTGCGAGTTCGAGACCAGCCTGGGCTACCAAAGTGAGTTCAAGGCCAGACTGAACTGCATAGTGAGACCCTGTCTCCAAAATAATAATAATAATAATAATAATAATAATAAATCTTTTGGGCTCTACAGATAACTAATCAGACTAAAGCACCTGCTTGAGCAGAACACATCACCCAGGATTCTATCCCTGGTGTGCCATACCTGTTTCTCACCAGGGACATGCTGAGACAGTGATTAAGACTGGGCATGGTGGCATTCGCCTGTAATCCCAGAACTTGGGAGGCTGAAAACAGAAGAATTATCACAAGTACAATTTGTATAATGAGACCCTGTAGAACCTGTGCTAAATGCATAAAAATGTGTTTAAATTTTTGAGTGCTTCAGATTCACTGAATTATAGTTGATTTTGCATATAAATATTATCCAGTTTATACCACCATTATTATTACCTTATATGAGTATGCTACGTTGTTATAGTCAATGAATCCTTATTGATGCATTATTATTAACAGGCTATAGTGTATTTTTATTCCTATAACTTCTGCCTAATGTTCTTTTTCCTTTTCCAGTATGCTATACAAAATACCACTTTAGTTTCATGTTTCCTTAGATTCTCTCAGACTCTGCTCTGAAAGTATCTCATACTTTTCTTATTTTCACAACACTTATTTCTTTTAGTGTGGGTCGGGGTGTTTTTAAACATAAGAGTCTTGTTTTATTTTGTTTATGTTTTGAGACAGAGTCTCTCTGCATAGGCCAGGCTGGCCCTGAATTCACTATGTTGCTCAGGCTGGCCTTGAAATTTCCCGATTCTTCTTCCTCATCTTCTGTAGTGCTAGGATTACAGATGCCTCAGGCTATAGGGATTATGTATCACCATATATATATATATATATATATCCTTATCTTTATGGCTAGATTGAGAGTTTGGCTTTGTATCAGTAAGAACATTTCATACTAAGGAAATTGATATATTGTGATTCTTTTAAAGGAACTTACTATTTTGCCTTTAGTATTCTCACATAAATCTAAAGTTCTCAGAACATTCTAAATGACAAGGGTGATAACAGTGAAAGGCCTGTGTTTTTATCATTCATAAATCTCTTTAAATAGTATCTGAGTTTATGTTAGTGAAGTGATGCTTGAAAATTACTAAAGACAAAGTGTTGGACGAAGTTTGTGGTAGAGAACTTTATAAGCAGGAGGCAAGAAGCTCACATGAGTTCGGAAGTTCAAGACCAGCCAAGTCAACTAACCAAAAAGGAAAGAAAGGAAGGCGAAGGAAGGCCAGGCCAAATCTGAGAGAGAGAGAGAGAGAGAGACAGAGACAGAGAGACAGAGAGACAGAGAGACAGAGAAACAGAGACAGAGACAGAGAGGCAGAGACAGAGAGGCAGAGAGGCAGAGACAGAGAGGCAGAGAGGCAGAAACAGAGATAGAGACAGAGAGAGAGATAGACAGAGACAGAAGATCACTTTGGTTTCCAGAGTAACTAACCCAATGACTAAAGCACATCAGAACA
This sequence comes from Myocastor coypus, assembly GCA_004027025.1. Lineage (NCBI taxonomy): Eukaryota > Metazoa > Chordata > Mammalia > Rodentia > Myocastoridae > Myocastor > Myocastor coypus. The sequence goes on along the minus strand of PVJA010004067.1, from coordinate 44,434 downwards.
TTGAACACTTAATACCATCACCAGAAATAGACATAAAAAGAGAAGACGTGTGAGGTGATCACTAGTGGATCATCATTCAGACCTGGAAGGACCCGGTTGAAGCTTTCCCCTCTGGATAGCTAAGTAAGTAGAGAACAGGTTCCTGGAGAAAGTATAGAAGGTGCACGTATTTTTCCTCATATATTTTCCTGTGTGTATTCTGCCTGTCAAATCTCCTGTTTATAGTAAATATAGCAGCTTTTGTAACAAATCAGGACTCTAATACAGAAACTAGTTTCCTCAATTCTGTGAGGCATCCTAACCACTGATGCCTCCCAAGAAGGTGGCAACTGGAGTTTTCACTTTGCAGCCACATTTGATTAAGGGTGTGGATAACCTGGGAACTTAGTCTTTCTGAACCTGTGGAATCTGGTACTCGTTCAAGGTTGATAGTGTCAGATTTGAACTGAACTGACCTGAACTCAACTGAACTCAATTGTAAGACAACTTGTGTCAAAGAATTCATCATTATGGGATGTGGGGATGTGCAAACTCATACATGTGGAACCAGTAAAATACTAAGTGTATACTGAAAATACAGTAGAGGAAAATTGCTCTTGTGTTCCCTCTACCTAAGTTCTAATGATTTAAATAGCTTAATGCTGATGGTGCTTCCTCTTGAAAACGTTGGTCATGCTGCATTTAGGAAGGAGTCCCCACTATAAAGCTGGTTTTGTTCTCTCATCTTTCTATAGTGTACATTACAGAAGGAGGTCACCTACATGCATGGCGTTATACCTCCGTTTCCCTCAGCTCAACCATTCCAAGCAGAGCTTCATGCTTCGCTTGTTCAGTGTTGCACAGCAGTGGGGTCTTTTCCTCCTTTTGTCTACACCAAGGAAGAGTGCAAGCTCAGAAGATTATAACTTGTTATTGAAAGCTAAGCGCAGCAAGTCCAACTCACTACTGCATTTCAGAATTATGCTCTGAAAAGTGCATTTTCAGCTTGAGTTACTCTAGCAAAATAGCATACAGTAAGTGACTTCCATTTGCTCTCCTTTGGAGGAGGGAATTTCAAAACCACATTTACTTTCTGATAAAAACTCTCTACCTGGCTGTATTGTCGTGTCCTTGTCCCTTTATCCTCATGTGAAAAAAGAAAAAAAATGTGAAAGAAAGAGACAGAAGGGCCTGCAGTCTCCTGTTCCAAGAAAATGAATCCTGTCAGACCAAAGCACAGACCTTACAAACTCATTTCACATTAAATACTTCCTTAGCTTTTCCATTTCCAAATATAAACACAATTAAGTGTTTGGGCTTCACCAAGCTACTTTTGAGAAGAAATAAACATTTACCCCATTAGAGAAGGTAAAGATATCTAAGGAAATCCAAATAAATGAGAGAAAGTAATGTGGAAAGCTGTCTCCTTAGGGAGAAGAAGGTACAGCACGTTACTGGAAAATGTGTGTTTTCATTGAAATTGTTTGTCCGTGGGACAGTCATCATATTTACCTTTCAGATTTGCATGAGGTATCGTGGTGTGATGAGATATAAATCTATTCAAACCAGCCCTAAAATGAGGACCCTTTTAGACACACAAGGCTCAATTAGAATGAAATGGTCATCTCAGTACTGCGCCACTAATGAGAATTGCCTCTACGAAATGACTATATTCATTTAATTAAAAAGCTTATTATGGATCTCATTCAAAATGCTGTTCACTCAACTCTTCAGAATAAATCTAGTTTGTTTTAGTGGAGTGTTTAGAAGTGTCACTTTTATGTGTTTTCAAAGATGGTAAAACAATGGGGTTTTGGAAATCATAATGAGTCATTCACTAAAGGAAGTTCAAGTAAGCAGCTTTTTATACATTGAGAATGCTCTAAAAGCAAAAGCAAAGTCATGTCATCATAATTTGCTAAGGAAAGCACACAGATGACTAGTAAATTAATTGTAGAAAAAAACATACAAGAGATGATTTTTCTTATGCTTTCTAATCATTTGTCGTAATCCCAAACTGGGTTTTAACTGCTGTTGTTATTGCAGTTGTAAAGAATGATGCTATATAATTTTTAAAGGGAATTTAAAGATGGTGAAAAAGATAGAGATAATACAGAATTTCACTAACGAATTATAGGAAATCAATAAAACTTGTTACACTGAATATTGTTGTTTTCAATTTAGTTGTTCATATTACCAGGTATAAGCATTCAAAACTGAAAAAATACAAATTAAAAAGAATAAACAAAACAATTAAGCATTAACTGTTCAGTAAATCAGCAGAAATTGGCAATGCAGTCATGCAAGCTATCCTGTGACCCTCAAAATTTAAAAACCAAATCCACAATAGGCATCTGAGATGAATGCCTACTCAGATCAAGAAACACCAATGACAAATAAATGTATGAAAAAAAATATTGCCCACCATTGGTCATTCAAGAAATGGAAGTTCAAATAACACTGAGATTCTATCTCACCCCAGAAAGAATGGATAACATTAAGAAATCAGCTGATGACAAATGCTGGAGGGGCTGTGGGGATAAAGGAACCCTTCTCCGCTGATGGAAGTACACACTGGCACAATTACTATGGAAATCAGTGTGGAGATTCCTCAAAAAACTAGGATTACAGATCCCATTCAACCTAACTATTCCTCTTCTGGTTACTTTTCCAAAAGAACTGAAAACATCATACTGCAGTGATATATGTGCACTCATATTTATAGCAGCACAATTTGCGATAGTTACATCTAAGAAACAACTGAAATGTCTATCCACTGAGAAATGGATACAAAAGTTGTGGTATTTTTATACAATGGAGTACTACTCAGCTATAAAAATGATAAACTCCAGGCTTCTATAGGTAAAGGGATGCAACTAGAGACCATACCCATAGGTGAAATAAATCAGACCCACACGTTTAAACATCATATTATCTCCCTAGTGTCAGAACCTGAAAAACTAAATAAAACCTAAACTATATAGTAGGGCCTGCCTGATAGCTCAGTGAACTAAAGCTCCTGCTTAGGCAGAGTACAGTGGCCGTGGTGAATCCCCGACAAGCCGTGCAGGCTCAGCCTTCAGAGCATGCTGAGACAGTGATTGACAACTGAGCATAGAGGTGCAGCCCTGGAGCCCCAGCACTTAGAAGGCTGAAAACAAGAGGATCGTTATGAGTTCGAGCTAAGTCGTGAGACTCCGCAGACCCTGCTGTAAATACAGAAAATAAATAAACAAATAAATAAATAAATAAATAAATAAATAAATAAATAAAATGTATAGTGGATACTGTAAAAGATTAAAAAAAATATTAAAGCAGAAGGAAAAACTGGGACAAGGAAAAAGAGCAGAGTGAAAGAAAGAAGACAAAAATAACGCTATATATTTATTATATATAGTATTATACATAATTATATATATAAAATTTCATTTTATTTAATACCTAGGATACCGAGACAAAGGGCACTTCATGCCCAAGGTATATAAGTCTTTACTATGTAATGATGCAGTCGTAATCAGTAGCTAGCATGAAAAGGACAGGTGACAAAATATATTGTAATAAGACAGATGATGAAATATCTTAGAAGAAAAATGCAGTAAGGTTATCATATAATGTTATATTCAAAAATAGATTTCAGGTGACCTATGATTTCAGTAAGCATAACATTAGTTGTTGAAAACCTACTTCTAGATGAGGTTTGGAAAGCTATAATTCTTAAGGGAAATCCAGCTTTCAAATTGTCTTGCAAAACTATTACTGGAGAAGAGACATACCCATTCATTTATATCTCCTATGGCTTTTAGGGTAGAATAACAGGAGTTTCATAAGTATAACATAGGTCCTACGGTCCATAATAATTGGAAAGAATTACTTCACGTTAGCATAAGGAGTTTGCTACTCCTGAGCTATAGGAAAAGGAAAACTTTCTAAACCTAACAATAAAAGTAGATCCTATGCTGTCTGCACTGTGGGATCCTGTGAAACTTCTGCACTGGAAAATCAGATGCTTACGTGAAAGGAAGGCAAAAAAAAAAAAAATGCTGCAAGCCTATAATATTGAAAAACAAACAAAGAACAAACAAAACAAAAAACAGATGACTTAGTCTTTTTTCCAAAACACTGAAACAAAACTAGAATAACAGATAGAAAATTGTAGTAAATAACAAAGAATGAGAAGAAAGAAGATAAAGGACAGATCACCAGTAAAAACTGTACCCAAATTTTGAAAAATAAGAGTTTAATGAATACTTTTGTAGAGCAAAGGAATTATTCTTTTTTTGTGTGTGTGCGTAACCAGGGATTAAAAGTCCTATTAGTCTTATGACAACATTATTACAGTTCATCATGGGTGACTCAATACATCTGAAAAGCCTGGGGTTTCTGACTGCAGGAATCTGGATGAGCTGAGGGGATGAACAGGTATGCAGAGCTGGAGTAGCTCAGGCAATGTGGCGCAAAAGGGTGGGGTTTGAGGCCGAAACACAGCAAGAGTGAAAGACAGCCTTGAAGTATCCTCAGACATAACTTTCTCTTCTCCCCAGCAGATACTTCCAAATAAGCCACAGCCTGGAAGTTGGTCAAATGAACTGTACACTTCAGAGGAAATAAATATATACACAAAGGCTTTGAAGCACTTCCCCTTGGTAAGAGATATTTTCTACCAAAGAGTAAATGGAAAAAGAAATGACCACTAGAGTTTCCTATTCTTTTCTTCTTTCTTTCTTTCTTTCTTTCTTTCTTTCTTTCTTTCTTTCTTTCTTTCTTTCTTTCTTTCTTTCTTTCTTTCTTTCCTTCTTTCTTTCCTTCTTTCTTTCTTTCCTTCTTTCTTTCTTTCTTCTTTTTTTTTTCTTTTTTTTTTGTCTTTTTGAGACAGGGTCTTATTATGCAGTTCTGGCTGGCCTTGAGCTCACTTTTGTAGCCCAGGCTGGTCTTGAACTCGCTCTCCAATCCTCCTGCCTCAGACTCCTGAGTGCTGGGATTACAGGTGTGTGCCACCATGCCTGGCTTTCCTATTCTTTTCTGTGAAGCAAATCTCCCAGGGAATAAAGGCCTTTATGCAAATCTTTCACGAATCTGTTTAGTATCTCCCTTGTTATGTTAAATAATCCCTAGGGAAGAAGAAAATAAATAAAACAGTTGAAAATAAGTAAGGAACAGCTGGGTGTGGTGGCTCATGCCTGTAATCCCAGCACTCGGGAGGCTGAGGCAGGAGGACTGGTGCTAGTTCGAGACCAATCTGGGCTACAAAAGTGAGTTCAAGGCCAGCCTCAACTGCATAGCAAGACCCTGTCTCAAAAAGACAAAAAGTAAATAAATAAATAAATAAGGAAGGAAGGAAGGAAGGAAGGTAGGAAGGAAGGGCGGGGCGTGGTGATGCATGCCTTTAACTCCAGCACTTGGGAGGCTGAGGCAGGAGGATGAGTGCGAGTTCCAGACCAGCCTGAGCTACAAGGCCAGCTTGAACTGCATAGTGAGATCCTGCTTCAGAAAGAAAGAAAGAAACAAAGAAAGAAAGAAAGAAAGAGAAAAGAAAAAGAAAACAACTCAAAAACACACAAAAATAAGTGAAGATATGGTGAATACTTAGAAGACTAAACTGAAAGGTACAAGTTATCTGATTAATTTTGGAGAAGGCATTTGTCTTAGTCCATTTTGTGTTACTTAAGAAATAAACATAGAGCCTGAAACTTATAAACATCAAGAAGTTTCCATAGTTCTGGAGATAGACTGGTGCTACAGATTAAACTTGAGTGTCTCCCAAAGACTCGTGTGTTAAAAACTTGATCTCCAGCCCTTGGTGGTGTGGGGATGTGGGGGAAGCGCTGGAACCCAGGGCCAGCTGGAAGGAAATGAGGTTGCTGGATGCACAGCCTTGCAGGAAATAAGGGTTAAGGCCCAGCTCCTTTATGTCTGCCTCTTTGCCTCCTGGCCTCCATAGGAACAAGATTTCCTTGCCACATTTCCTTACCATGATGTGTAGTGCTGTCCTAGGCTCTAAGCAGCAGGACCAAGTGAGCTTGAACCAACACCTCAGAATCTGTGACCCAAAATTGTGCTCCTTCTAAATTGTGTATCTTAAGTATCTTACCATGGTTTGCAAAGGTGACCAGTGTATCTGAGAATTCCAAGATTAAGGTCCTGGTCAATTTGGCAACTAGCAAGGGGTCCATCTCCATACACAAGACGGCTCATTCTGGTGAAGTATCCAAGCAATGAAGGTAAGTGGAGGGTACTAAACTTTCTCCAAAATAGATAAAACAAACAAACAAACAAACAAACAAACAAACAAAAGCATCAAGTTCCACATGAAAGTTCCTTGGCCTTTTCACGGCATTTCTTTTTCCCTTACACATCTGGCCATCACCTTGCAGCTTTTTTAATAGTGTGCATTCTTTATTACTTGAGTTTTCCTCCAAGAACTTTGTCTGTGCCCTCCTGCACTCTCATTCTGTATTCTTAGATGATTCAATCCATTCCTATAGTTTCAAATTTCATCAAGAGTGTAATGACTCAAGCTCGTATTTTCAGTTTATATTCTCAGCAGAGTCCATGTCCAATGCCTCTACCACCCACTTGACAGTCCCATTAGGAAAACAAAAATGCTTCAATGCCCTAAGTCCCTATGATAGTTCCCTCTTTTCCTCACCTGCACTTACGATCTGGCTCTCTTTCAAGGATCCTTCCTGAAAGGGACAATGAATGGAATGGGCAGAATTGTGCTCGTCATCCTGACCTTTTGCATCCATTATGCTTATAGCTAATTTATAATCAAACATTGCTAATTTTCCCCTTGAGAATATCCTTGCATCTTTCTCAACCACTGTGATGACCAGGCCTTGCTTTCATCTGAATTTCTTTCTTTTATTTTCTTTTTCATTTTGTGTGTTTGGTTCAGGGTCTCAGTATGCAGGATGGACTCCTAATAATCCTCGTTTTTTAGTGTTCCCAGCACTGAAAAGACGTGGGTCACCAGGCCAGGATTCAGTCACTGGCTCAGTGCACCCCACGGGTGGGGCCAGTATGGTACGCGGGATCTGGAATTGAACCCTGGTCTTTGTGCTTGTCAAAGCAGGCACTAAGTCCACTGAGCTATCTCTCCAGTCCTTCATCTAGACCTCCCCACTGCTCTTATACCTTGGCTTCTTGCTTCCCTATTTTATATAACAGATACTAAAGGAATGTTTACAAAACCAGAGAGAATCACATTAACCCGCTAACATCTCTTAAAATATAAAAACATGAAATTTTGCAAGGTTTAAAGTGAACTGTCTCTCTTCCCACCTTTGTCACCTCACCCACTTGCGTGGTGACACCAACCAATGAAAGTTGTGTGCTAATTAACTTTCTGCCACTTCTTAAATCCAGTATTTCTTAGTGTGCTCCCTGGACCAGGATCAGGATCCCTGGGGTTGCGTTGGAAATGGAATTTCTGCAGGTCCATGGGCCCCTCCCTGAGCCTGTGAAAACAAAAGCGGTTCAGTAGAACACAGCAGTAGGATTTCACAGACTTTGACATCCTGCTAAGGAATCGCAGCACCACTGAACCCACTGCTTCGAGTCCTCCTTCTCCTCTACAGAAGACTTGGTTTTTAATTGTTGTGTAGGTTTCAGCTCACAGTTTATTTTTTCCAGGACATTTTTCTTGACCTTACAATAGTACCTGACTAGTTTATACTTTATTGTTATCAACTGTGTAGTTTGGTTCATTTTTCTTCCAAGTTACTGTCACAATAGACAATAAAGTACCTCCTGATCGTTTTATTAAATGTCAGTGTTCTTAACTGGTTACTAACAACTGGGAGAGCTGGACATGGTTGTACTGACCCGCAAGTCATTGAGAATGGTGGAACATGAAAGGTCCTCGGTAAATATTTTAATGTTCCTGTGTATTAAACACGGATAAAATGAGAATGAAAGTGTATGATAAAAGAAAGCAGTTAGCAAACGTGAACTGCTAATAAGAAGCATTCATTGATTAACAATAATGTACTATTTTATAAAACTTATTAAATCAAATACCTATCGAGCATTATGAACCAATATTACTGACAAATTCAACTGAAATACAAAAATATCAATTATTATTATGCTATTTTTTTTGCAGGACTGAGATTTGAACTCATGACCTTGCACTTGCCAGGCAAGCACTTGTGCCATGGTGCTATCTCCCCTGGTATTTTGATACCAGGGATCAAACTCAGGAATGCATCTCCCTTGCCAGCCAGATGCTTGTGCTGCTGAGCTCTCTCCCCAGCCCACACATGTGGACTGTTTAGACTCATTTAACTAATATGGCAAAACAGGGCATTCATGATTACGGAGGGCTTGCAAGCAAGGGTTTCAGTCTTATTTTCACTCTTTTTGCACTTTATGCACAAGGGGCTTTTTTTTTTTTTTTTTTTTTTT